>JAODAL010008587.1:0-35000 GCA_025379985.1 Phyllomedusa bahiana | reverse complement strand
TAATTAGTCAAACAGCGAAAATAAATAAAAAAAAAAAAACCTCGATCAGATAAGTGCATTTAGACAAAAAAAAATCCACGTTTGGATCCTGCAGGAATTTTAACATAGAACCCCTATGTTGGAAGGCAGAAGTGCTAACCACTCAGCTACAGCATAGCTGCTCACAGCTTTTTACATAAACAGACCTTTGTTTGACTAGAGAAAGCACACTGTAGGGAAAGGCATGGTGATGTCAGCCTTCCGGGTCACATGGTATGCAGTTCAGACAAATCGCACACGCCCCCTTTTTGAGGACATGGAAAGCTGAAGCTGGATAAAGCATATATGAGATGCTTTTGTGACAAAACCCCTTCAACTCATGCATTCCAGCTGTCTTGGGTTATGTTTACACTGATGTATTAGCCTCCATTTATGATGTGCTAAATCTATTGTACAACACATCCAGAGAGGACCCAACAGACACTACTGACTTATAATAGGGTTCATTGGGTTTCTGTTGAGATTTCGGTTGTTCCAGGTCTCCTCATTAGTATGCCCTAGCCCAGATATACACACAGCCTTCAAATAGCACAAGGTGTATTAACCTGCATTCTCCCTTTAATAAGTGCTGGGTTTGTTTTACAAGTGTTCGCTCTCTTCGTGTTGCTAATGTAAAGCAACACTGCCTCTTCTATTCTTGAATGTGACAATTGCTGGGAAAGGTTCCCACTGGGCATAGTGTCTCCTTTGTGTAATAAGACATTGGTAAATAATTCTTGTAAACCCTGTGTGTTCTGTGCTATAATTAGATTGTGGGGAACTAAAGATGATGTTGTTTAAATTAGAACAATTTAAATATTGTTCGATTTTTTTTTTTTATTTTTTTTTTCTTTTACATTTTTTTCCCCTCCTCCTTCCCTTGTTTGCAGTAGTACAATTTTAATACACTACAATACATTTAAAGGAAGTGTCATTGGTTATTTCTCATTCTTTTCTCTTATCACAGGATCCACTTTCCAAAAATCTTTGCCTGTGTTGTGATCCATGTAAATTTCATGTATTATTATGTTTTTTCCCCTACTTTCTTGCTGTAGTGTTTCAAATAAAGAAACCGGTGTTGCACACTTGCAGGGAACCTGTCAGCTACTTTATGCTGTCCCAGCCATGTGGTTTTTACCCAAAATTGCTGCAGCATTTCAGGGTAAAACAAACAGTGAAGTTTAGGCAGTGTGAGCTTTTGCAGCTGGGATCTTGGTAAACGTCTTATCTTCAGACAGAGAAAGAACTTTGGGTGCAAATACAGGTTCTCTGTATTTTATTAAGCAGTAACACAAAACAAGTGCAAGGCATGCACAACACAAACAAAACAAAAACCTGCTCGTCTGAGCTCTAACTAAGGGCTCATCCCAACGGCAGAGGACAAATACCGGTATTTGGGAACATGCTGCTCATTGTTTGGGCAGCATGAAGTCGATTAAACTGTTCTCTTTAAACTTTTTTAAACTGTTTTTCAATTGTCTAATGCCCTGGTTAACATGTACTTTCCACACATCACATTAATGATCATTTCTCTAAATGGCTGTGCACAATAAGACACCATTCACAACGAGTTAAGATTTTTTTGAGACTATATCGAGAGTAAGTCCTACAGAGCAGAAATCTAGTCTAAGACCTCTAAAAGCGCCTGAATTACCCTATGTGCCAAATTTGGTGTAGATTGTTTCGGGCGTTTGGTCATGCATAAAAAACAGACAACAGAAAACCATTTTTGTATATATTCTTAATAGCCGCTTTCTAATAATACGTGTCGCTTTCTCCCATACAGTCATCTGTTTGGATTTTGACAGCTTTCACTTCAGAAGGTTTGCCTATCTCAAGACAAGCCATTTAAAGGGGTTTTCTCAGTACAGGCTTTCGCAGACATGAGCTGTTTCGCTCTCTTGTGCAGCTCCAAATCCCAGGGTGGGTCTCTGCTCCCAGTAGGCGTGTCTTCCCTCACTGAAGACTGGTGACATCATCATTCTGTGTGAGCATTGGAGGGGAGAGGATGTCACAGCTCTGCAGACCTCCTTCAGTGGTCAGTTCCTATGTCTGCAGAGCTGTCGCCTCTCTCCATAAGCTCCTTGTAACCAGCGCACCTGTATTGGTGTAAACAGTTATAAATGCAGCCTGAAATGATGAAACAAATGTGAGAAATGCACTCTGCTCCCCTCTCTGTTATCAGGCAGGAAGTAGAGGGGAACAGAGTATAAGACTGTGTTATATCTTGCAGCTAAAAAGTAATTGCCCAGATCCCTCACATAGAGCTGTCACTGGGAGAGGAGCATAGAGAGCTCAGACAGCATTTATTACACAGTTCAGAGAGAGTGAAAGACAATGAGAGCATAGATACAGACAGCATCCACCAAAGAAATACACTTTCAGTTTCGTTCTCACACAACTCAGAGGGAAGAGTGCAGACAGCCAATCACAGCACATTGGATCTGTCCCCACACAGGGGGCATGTTCCATCCAGGAGCTGAACTAAATATCAGGCAGCAAATCACAGCAAACGGGGCGTGAGCCGACCCACTGGCTTCAGATTTAGACACTAGACACTCACAGATTATCTCATATCTGCTATACTAAATAACTTAGGTAATACAAACCAATTGCAAAAGTGCTTATTTTAAATGTTCCTATCATTACAGATATGATCTATAGCGAGAAAACCCCTTTAAGAGCATTCTATGTACATTTTTTCCAAAGCTATAAATCATGATGACTATGGCTGACGTTCTAGCTCCCACAGGTGGTTGTCATAAGCCATGCTGACTTTTTATGAATGGAGGAATGTCCATTTATATGTGCTGTGGGCCCTCTAGTTACAGTGGCCTTTGGATATGATATTTTCAACATACAATGGTCTTTTGTATGGTTTCCTGGGACATTGTAACTTGAAACTACGCTTCACATACAATATCACATACACTGCTGATCTGCAGAACATATGCTTGAAGATCCAAGCAATCTGCATAAACATTAGCACTGGTAAATTGTCTGTATTACTGCAGTGTATGCACTGGCTGTCTGGTAGTACCTCTCTACAGTACAAGTTCTGAACTGCTCTTTTTGTGTGTCACGATGAGCGGCTCCATATTTTCTGGTCTGCAGTGTACAGTTCAGGCACGGCTGGGACAAGGTATTCTGGTGCCCTAAGGAACAATGCGCCCCCCAAATGGAAAATTCAGCCCAATCCATGGCCTCCATGTGCTCTCTTTTCAGCCTGGGATGAAGTGGCGCCATATGCGGTCACCTACCCATCATCTCAGCCCTGAGTTCAGGACCCTAAGGAAGCTCCTGTCCTTAAAGGGGATTTGCCAAGACGAAAGTTTCTTACCTCTCTTCTTAGCAAAGGGAGAATGTCAACAAATCACGGCTGAGTCATGAAGCTGCAGGGCTGAGAGGGAGGGGGTGAGTGAGGAGTGAGGAATCCAAGGGAGCGTCTCAAAACTTAAGTGAAATAATAAACAGAACAACAGTGGATTCTCAATACAGCAAGACAGCCTCAGACTGCACTGTCTACCCGGTGCCTTAAAAGCTCATTCATTTTGCCTGTCATCAGATAAGAAGTGTTTCACGCAAGCACGGCCTGTCAGCTCCTGGGTCGTGACTAGGGAAAGCTTTGAGGTAACTAAGGGGGATTGAGAAATGCTGTAGCTCTCAGTCTTCACTTTTTTTAATGACATATATTTAGAAAAGTGATTAAATACCCATTTTGGAGGATCCCACATCAACATTACATGGTGGCAAAACCCTTTTAATAAAAAAATTATTTCCAGCTCCCAGCAGCTCTTTCTGGCTGTTATATGGAAGGACTTGCTTTGTGTGTATAAGTTACATGCTTCATTGTGGTTAATCGGGTGACATCTTGGGAGCCATTTACTAGGATTCCCAAGAGTTATGGTCACAGGTTACAATATTTTCAGCTTGCAATGATTGTCCCACAACCAAATGATATTAAAGGACCACTGTATTATTATACAAAGGAGGAAAATGCTCTACATTGGTGGAATTTGGGCACCAAACTATAATCTGGCTTTTCCCGATAACTAAGAAGCAATGAATTTAGCAGCTTGATGGAAGAGGATACAATTATCATTATAGTGGGCAAGGAGATCTGAACCAAAGATTTTCCTCCCCTCCGACACAGCCTTGAGGGACATTGCAGGGGTATTCCTCTCACAGAGCTGACCAAGAATTCGGTAAACTTTAAAATGGAAAAAGCAGATCATTTTCAGCTATGTAGTAATTGCAGGACCACAAATATGGGTGAGATCACCTAATGACCAAAAGAACAGGTCCCGATGGAGATGATTCATCCTGTGACCTACATGGTGAACGGCCATCTCTCCTCTAAATAGGTCATACTCAGGTGCTCACGTGACTAGAGATGAGGTGGAGCATGTTCGTTCCTCCATGTGTCTTGATGGTGGTCCTGTGCAGTCTCTCAGGTTACTTTTAGAGACAAAAGGAGAGGCCAGATATTTGAGGAAACTCTGTATGCCTTGGGGGATGTGCAGTCTTGCCATCTTGCATGCAGAAATAATACACAATTGGGTCACATTATTATGACCACTTGCTTCTTTTTATCCTTGGCAGCGCTTAGGTCATGAAGGAAGCTGGTGATGTGTGGTGAGCTGGCTTGGTTGGTTTATAAGGTGTGTAATAGGCTGTTTATGGGCAAAGGGGACAATTTATCAGAGTTCCCAAAATGGATGATCACATATCTACAACTAGATCAGTTATCTTTCAGAAAGAATATGCAACATGTCACACTGCTAGAAGTATTCGATATTAGTTAGAAGAGCATGACCAAGACTTTCATATACTACCATGGCCACCTAATTCACTAGATGTTAACCCAGTTGATCATCTGTGGGAACTCGATGGTCGTGTTTGCTCTATGGATCCTCAACCACACACCTTCCAGCAGCTGTGGGATGCAGCCAGCATGGCTCCAGGTACCTGTGACAATCTATCAGGACCTTATTGAGTCACTCCAAGCCTGTCTAGCTGCTGTCCGTGCAGTTACTCTGCTCTGGGTATAAGCAGATGGTCATAATAATGGGACTCAACTGTGTAGTCATAGGTAAAAAAATAAGCATCAAGTTAGGAAAGGTCTTCACACGGCTGATACATATGTATGTATACAATCTATGCACTGACCTTTACAGTGGAATGAGGCCCTGATAATCATCATTGTACTAGAACTATTATCTGCTACTGAGCGCTATTTCTTCTTACAATTACAATTGTGTGCTTCTAAGTCTGAGTTTTTTTTGTATTTTTTTTAACAAAATCACTTTCCCAATGATAACTATATTATCTTACCAAGGACATAAAGAGGAGGTCTCACATTCACCACTACCGAGAGCAGAGAGACACTAGGTACTAGCAGATCCTGCTCTGGCCTTGTTTTACATGGAAGACCATTCCTGTAATTTATATACTTTGGTAAAGAGAACTTGTGGTCATTCCTGACATGTCAGTGTTAATAAACTTGTGTTCCCTGTGAAATAACAATTCTAGAGCATCTTCTCTTATATCTCAGTGCTGTGCTCTTAGGGTATGTTCATACGGCGTACTTTCGGCACGCATTTCACCGTGTATTTACGCTCTAATACAGGCGAGATGCATGCCGAAGTTAAGGTAAACCATAGTTCTCATAGAGAACTATGGATTATGCCTCCTCTCCCTGCTCGCACAATATGATCGTATTGTACTCGTGGGGAGATAAGTGAAATGCCACTTTTTCGCGGCGCTGATCAGTGCGAACTCCCGAAGCACACGATGTATTGCGGCGCGTACAGTACGCGCCGCAATACATCGTGTGAACATACCCTTACTCTGTTAGGTCGGGTTTACATAGCCTATAGCGGCGTGTACCTGTTCACACAGCTATACACGCTGTCGAAAGTACCCGCTGTCCAGCGCGTACTTTCAACAGCACTCCGGCCCGGCTCCCATTTACTTTCACTTTTCTTGGCACCTGAAAGAAGTGGCATGTTACTTCTTTTTACAGGTGCACAGAACGTGCTGGGGAATACACCGGGAAATCATAGTACTCAACGTGTGCTATGATTTTACTGTATTTGTGAGGTGCCTTGCAGCGCAATTATGCACCAAATTACACCCCACAAATTCGCCATATGAATGTACCCTTCTAGAAATGTATTACTGAATCTGTCAGCTGGGTGTTACCAATTAGGGATGTGTCTCTGCACACTCTAACATTGTCCAATCAGTGCAGACAGAGTCAGTGTGTGCAAGGAAATTGAAAGCTGCAATGGTAACACCCAGCTGACAGATTCAGTACTATATCTCTAGGGGACATAACAGAGGAAGAGCACCAGGGCTGCCATCAGTCATCTATTAACCGTTTCAGGGCCCCACACAGCCAAATCAAATGGGGCCCCCACCTATTACTAGTTCCTATTTTTTAACATATCAGTGGACCCCTTTTTGATAAGGGTGCCTGACAGGAGTACTACCCGTACTGCCTTATTGGCAGCTCTGAAGAGCACAACACAGAGTTATAAGAGAAGATGCTCCAGAATTGTTATTTCATGTGGAACATTAGTAATTACATGTCAGGAGATGTTAACGGTCCTCTTTAATTATAGCACACCGACATTGCAAACACAGGACTAATTGGAGTAGGCGGCAGAAAGATGCTATAAAGTCTGATATGTTGCATATGTATCTGGCGTATTTACAGGGATTATGCTTAATCAAGCTATCATCCTCACATTCTAACCCAGGGAGTGCTTTCTGTATTTTCTTGCACTTGGTTTACAAGAACCAAGGTTCCTATGAGAAGCGCGCCAACAAATTGCTGTCCTCCTTTTTGACTTTGGTCATTTCTATGTGACACAAAAGTTGCACACAAATCAAACATTGAAGCTATTACATAACAAAAGTTTGTGTGCAGCTCCAGCCTTAAAGGGGTACTCTTACTTACATTGATTCATCTTACCTCAGTCCTGTTTTCTTGGTTTCACTTTGAATTCAGGGACGTGTTTACTGGCTTCGACTAGGCTGCAGCAGAAGCCAGGTCTGTAGCTATAGCAACCAGTGCTGGCAGCCTATCAGGAGAGATCAAAAAGGTCTTTAGCTATAGCGACCTGAGGAGCTGATGCAGCCCATTCAAGAGGGGATATCTAGGAATAGGTAGGACACTGTTAATGGACATATATTGCAGTGACTTGTTTTTGCAAGATCTTTAACATAAAAAGCAATCCTTCTAGTGAGACCACCCCTTTAAAGTTATAGCAGTAGAAAAGCCCGCATGTCTACAGAGACGCATACACACATATTCACATACATTCTGCATCTAAAGTTTATAGTCAAGCCCTTATTTGTATTTCCATAGCCTCTATGCACATTGGGCTTCCATGCCTTTAGCAAACAGCTGCTTCAAATGAAACCTCTTTTTTGCTCTCTCCACCTCCTTTGCTTTGTGTCTATAGGCTTTGCATGTAGTAGATCGGTCTATTTTTCCCTGGTACATTACACTTAATCCCCTTCCTATTTCTCCTATTTCTTAGGTATTCACTCCCTTCCGCAAACTGATACTGAGCGCAGACAACAGAAAAGACATGGAGGAGTGGATGGCAGCCCTGAAGTCTGTGCAGAACCGTGAACTCTTTGAGGTAAGCAATCTGCACTAGCATTGCAACCTAGGTTGGGGTATTCGCCTGGCAGGGAAAAGCATACAGAACATTGTATTCATTGGTGTCAAAGCCTTGATCGTAAACAGATAAAAGGCAATGCAACGTGGAACATGCAAACCTTTATTGCACCAAGATAAAAATAATCACTGGTAAATATAAGCCTTTGACGGTTCTGCGTTGTTAAAATTCTGTTCAGGGGCCATTCACATCTACATTTTCGACTGTACATGGAATTCAACAGGATAGCATGAAAAACGGTACTGCTGCGCAGCCATGGAGCATACGGCTATGTTCACACGGCTTAATTGCGGGACGTATTCCGCCCCGCAATTACTCCGTGTGTACAGGGGAGGGGGGGGAGCCTGCTGGCCCCATTTATTCACGCATATACGCCGTTAATAATTGACATGTCACTTCTCTCCCCGTTCGCTGTATTGTGCGAGCAGGGAGAGGAGATGTAATCCATAGTTCTCTATGAGAACTGTGAATTACCATAATGACTGGGACTGATTTCAGCCCGTAATTCGCGTAGTACGGCGCAAATTACGGGCTGAAATATGTCCCAGAATAAGCCGTGTGAACATAGCCTAATGGAGCAGATGATGTTTTAATTTCACTACATTTGCGCTATTTGCTGAAAGTACATAGTTTGTATGCCTGACACAAAAACGTGGTAGACCATGCTTTGGGTCTGGCACTGAAAACGTGTCCCTTCAGCAATTAGAGCAGACATAGTCCAAATAAAACTATGTTTGTTCTGTTTTTCTCTATGGCTTCGCCATGGTTCTGTTTTTTAAGCAATTTCTACGGATACAACAGATTTGCTAAAATAAGGTGGCCTTGAATTCAATAATCAGCCCTTTTTACCCATCAACAAGGGATCTATGTGAAGACAGCCTATCACACACTGTATATATTTACCTAGCCAGCTCACCACACGTGACTTTCTTCATGAGCTGCACACTGCTGACATTAAAAGTAGGCAGCGGTTATAATAACGTGACTCGACTGTGTATATTGATCTTCAGTTACGAAGCTATTTCTAGAGAGAAACTTGAAATGTTACTTTACCTTTTGATTTTTAGCCTATTGTATATGTAAGGGTATGTTCACATGACATATTTGCGTGGCGTACTTCAGCGCGTAATTGCGTCCGAAGTGCGGCCCACAAATACGGTAAAATCACAACACTCTTTGAGTGCTATGATTTTACTGCGTATTGCATATTGAGCGGTGGGAGAAAAAAGTGACACGTCGCTTCTTGCCAGGAAGCAAAAGTAGATGGGGGGCGGCCGGGTCACTTTAGAAGTACACGCTGGCAAGCGTGTACTTCTTAAGCAGCAGGCATATTGCGGCGCTCACTGTGCACCCCGTGGTATGCCTGAAATAAATTGTGTGAACCTACCCTAAGGCTTTGTTCACACGGCTTAACTGTGGGACGTAATTACGCCCCGCAATTACGCCGTGTGGCCGGGAGCGGGGGGCCAGCACCTCGCCGGCCCATTGACTTGCATTACCAGCGGCGCGTATACGCCGCTGGTAATTCACATGTCACTTATCTCTCTCCGCGGCGGATTCGCCGAGCAGGGAGAGGAGACGTAATCCATAGTTCTCTATGAGAAATGTGGATTACTGTAATGAATGGGCCGTTTTCAGCCCGTAATTTGTGCACTCTGGCGCGTAATTACGGACCGAAATCCGGCCCATTTTAAGCCGTGTGAACATGGCCTAATAATTATTCTACTATTCTCTATGGCTGCGCCGCAGTACCACTTTTCACACTTTCCCGACGGATACTACAGAGTCTTAAATGTGATGTGAGTAGCCTTTTAGCCCTATACAGGCAGTCCCCAGGTTATAGAGACTGTAGGTTTGCTCTTAAGTAGAATTTGTATGCAAGTCAGAAAAGGTATATTTATTAAATGTAACTGCAGCACAAAAGTTTTTTTTTCTTTAGTTTTGGATAGTGCAGGGAAGGGATTTTACATTTGCTTTGCAGTCTGTGCCGCTGTTAAGACGATTTCACCTCATGTGCTACTGTGGCATGCTGGAACTTGTTGTTCCATAGCTACTATCTGCTGTGGAACATGCATCTACAAGTGTCAGCATGCCCCATAAATCTCCGTTTTGTAACTAGGGGACAGTTGTAAGTCGGGGACTGCCTGTATTTTAAGTTACATCTGCTACCGGAATTGCTGAACAGCAATTAGTGCTATGTTGCTGACATTACAGCTCACCCAGACATTGGCACCCAGCTTTTCCAGTCTTCTGATTAACAGAGCTGCAGACTTTTTTCATTTATGTATTGATGACCAGGCCGATTTAGGAGTTTGGGTGAGAAAGCTTGTGGGGACGGTATGGGTGGCCATCTTACTTGTTGTTCCAGCTTCTAAGAAACAGATACAACTGTTATAATAGAACTTTACGGAAGGCGACACCTCAAGCATTTATATTGAGTAGTGACTGTTGATTCCTGGTGCATAAATCAGAAGTGACAATCATGCATGCAAGTCTGTGTGCTCTTCTTTCCTATTAAGTTAGGTAGTCTTACTTGTCTGGTGATTTGCATAACAATCCCGATAGGCAGGACTGCTGCAGGCAGCAATGTGACCTGCTGTGCCTGCATGTGTACACTGCCTGCAGGATCAACTGCTCTCTGTGCTTCATGCTTTCAGTCAGCCCGGTACAGTATGGACCATTTCTCCGGAATGCACAACTGGTACGCGTGTTCCCATGCCCGACCCACGTACTGCAACGTGTGCCGCGAGGCCCTCTCTGGGGTCACTTCTCATGGACTTTCCTGTGAAGGTATGCTAGCAAATCTCCTTATCTGGATTGTTGATTTCTTTTTTTTGTTTGCAAGAAGTGTGTAAGCGTCCGAGGTTCTGTGTCTGCTGGGAGGTGTCACAGGCTCTTATGCCTACAGCACGTTAACTTTCTGAAATGGTTTTCTTTGTAATTACCGACGGTAATTATACACTTCTAAATATAACTTGCCCTGTTTATTTAATATTGTTTAATTAGCTGGGATTTCTGTGTTTATAACTGGCATAGTCACCTTTATGACTTGGATTGCCACAGGCAAGGGATGTGGCATTACGGAGACTGCTGGAACAATGTGTTAAATATAGATTGCCAAGAAGCATGGAGACACTCCATAATTTACCGTACTAACTTCCACAATGTGCCACATAGTTAATGCGAAAGTAATAACTCTAATATACAAGTACGAAAATTGGCAATAGACTTTAAAAAGCTGTCCACCAACTATCACGCGTTCACTCCGATCTCTCCATTAATATTAATTTGACACAGCTGAAAGTACACTTTTTTTTTCAGTAAGGGTAAAGGTCGCTATACACTTTAGCTTGTATTCACACATTGGATTTTTGTTGCATCAAAACTGCAGATCATTAAAAACGCCTGCATTTTTCAAAAAAACAGGTGCATTTCTTTTTAAATGAGACCACATTTCACCTGTGCCCCAACTTAAAGTTAATTACAAAATCACCTGCATTCAAAAAAACACATGCAGTAACCCAACCGAGCCTCAGGGTATGTTCACACAGCATATAAGTGCGCATACTGTGTGCGCCACTATACTCCTGCTGTTTTAGAAGTACCCACTGACTAGAGTGTACTTCTAAAACTCTCCAGTCCGGCAAACACCCACCCTCCCTTTCAGTGTTGGACTGGGGTGCCTGAGACCCACAGGTAGAGCAGATTCTAGGGGTCCAACAGTAAAGGGCCGTTCACACGGCTTATTTTGGGCACGGATTGCAGCCTTATTGCGCGCCGTACTGCGCTCCAATACGACTGGAATACGTCCCAGCCATTACGGTAATCCACAGTTCTCATACGGAAACTATGGATTCCGTCTGACATGTCAATTATTTACGGCGTGTACGCGCCGCTGGTAATGAAAGTCTATGGGGCCGGCGGGCAGCGCCCCAGCCCCTTATTCAAGCCGGAATTGCGGGCGGAATCCATCCCGCAATTACGGCTTGAACAAGCCGTGTGCACTAGCCCTTAGGCCATGTTCACACGGCTTAATTACGCCGTGTGGACGGGAGTGAGCGGGGGGCCGGCACTTCGCCGGCCCATAGACAATCACTGCTAGCAGCGCGTATACACCGCTAGAAAGTGACATGTCAATTATCTCCCCGCCCGGCGGCTTCGCCGGGCGGGGAGAGGAGACGTAATCCATAGTTCTCTATGAGAACTGTGAATTACCGTAATGAATGGGCCGTTTTCAGGCCGTAATTGGCGCACTTCGGCGAGTAATTACGGACCGAAATACGGCCCATTTTAAGCCGTGTGAACATTTTTGGGCCCACCAATGTTATTGGAGGGACCCACCCTACAGATACTGTGAATGATTTGTATGTGCCTCTTTTACTCTGCATCTTGCTTTTTGCTTCTCTTTTTATGCTTTTTTTTGCCTCTTCTGAGGATGTATATGCAGTTAAAAAACAACTCTAGGTCTACCATGCTCAGGAGCCCACCGGGGGTCTTCCCTATTCACCTGTGGGCCAGCCCAAGCCTGCTCCCTTTCCCCACCAGGCAAGTGCTGCAAAGAAGTGATATGTCACTTCTTTCTCTGGCCACTCCATACACACCGGGGAATACGCAGCAAAATCTTAGCAGTCAAAGAGTGCTATGATTTTACCGTATTTTGCAGGGCATACTTTGGTTGTGATTGCGCTGCAATACGCCTGAAGTACGCCCGACAAATACGCCGTGTGAACATACCTTTAGACTAGTGTTAGTCCATGACTGCAAATTTTAGGAGGACCAATTATAGAAAAGACGGGTACTACACAATAACAAATAGAAGGGTTCTGCCTACAAATAATCAGAGAAAGGCCTCGTTCACACGGCTTATTTCGGACGGATTTGCCGACGGATTGACGATCGTCAATCCGTTGGCAAATCCGTCCGAAATAAGTCACAGCCTATTTTCTATTGATTTCAATAGAAAATACGGCTCGTCGTTCACATGACGCAAAATTCCGTTCCGGATTGCCGCCGCGGATTGACGACGGCAATCCGGACGGAAAAACAATGTGCATGTCAATTATTTCCGGACGGATTCACCATCTACAATGATTGTAGATGGTGAATCCGTCGGGAAATCAGTTACAAATACGTGCCACACTTAGTGGCACTTATGTGCAACTGATTTTCAACTGATTTCAGAACGTATTTACATCGGAAATCCGTTGTAAATACGTTCTGAAATAAGCCGTGTGAACGAGGCCAAAAAAGTACAAAAGAAAACACAAAATGGCAAAATATGTTATACATAAATAAACACAATTTTTATTAGCGTCCAAAAGAGTACACAGGGTAAAAACCATAAAAAATAGCCCCCAAAACAGGGATATCTATAAGAATGTACACACAGTCCCCAACAGTCAGAGGGGAGAGTAAATAAACAGCCCATGCATAACAAAAGGTTTCTCTATTAGCAACATGTGAAAAATAGGCAAAGATAACAATTTGCATGTAATAAAAGTACAAGGGTGCCAATAACAATAGGGACAAAAATAAAACCATTTGACTCAGAGATGTATCAAACCAATATATAAAAAATATCTAAAGTGCACAGATCTTACTAAACCCGGATGAATTAATTGTATACAGGTTGCAGAGAAAGACCCCCTGGGTTGTTTAGGTAGAAAAGAACCCCATGCATATTGCCACAAGATGTAGCTTCCTCAGGGGTGTACTCCTAGTATAGTACTATCTGTACTATAGTACTAATTTCAGGAGGACAACCTATCCATCTACTGAGCTTGCATGTGTATGGGGGTGTTGGAAGGAAGAGCTTTCAGCTTAAAGGGGTTTTCTATTTTAACAAAATGCTTGTCAGTCGTTTGGGGATATTTCAGATTAGTGGGGAAAAAACCTCCCCTTTGAAACCTGCTCATTCCAGCACTGATAGGTATGTTTAAGATCGATATGTGACTGCCAGACATCCGGCGCCTCTTATCTTTGGGGAACGCAAAGAATAGGACAAGGTCAATTCCCGTCTATTAGATCCAGGGTTTATTATTGGCTGAAGGAATATTCATTCCTGATTATTGCCTCATATGAAAGGACATGGGATCTGCTTTTTGGATCTTTTATTCGAGGATAAAAATGATAGTTTGACCATAATAAAACTTAAAAGCCCCGTGAATGATTGTAAGTTAAAAAGATTATTCATTTGGCTTTTCTGTGTGAAGGCTTCTTCAAAGGGTATGTTCACACGGCTTAACTGCGGGGCGTACAGTACGCCCCGCAATTACGCCGGGTGTTCGGGAGTGGTCAGCAGCCCACCGGCCCATAGACTGTCATTACTCGCGGCGCGCAAGCGCCGTGAATAAATGACATGTCAATTATCTCCCCGCACCTACAATACAGTATTGTATACGCGGGGAGAGGAGGCGTCATTCATAGTACTCTATGAGAACTGTGGATTACCGTAATGATTGGGGCGCATTTCGCTCGTATTAGAGCGCAGTATGCTCTCAATACGTGGCGTTATGCGTCCCAAAATAAGCCGTGTGAACATAACCTAAGGAGTGCAGGTCAACTTCCTAATGGGCAATAATTGGCCAGTGTTAAAGAAAATTTACCCCTTGATAGGGCAAAGTCGGTGACCATGTGGCTGAACCCATGAACATTAGTTTGTCTAAAGTATCTGTCACAATTAACTGGATGCACTGAAAGAAATCGGATGCAGGTTTGGACTGGCCCACAGAGGAGCAGGGGAAACCCTCGGTGGGCCCCAGGGCATGGTGGGTCCCTCTATGGAAGAACGGCAGAGAAAAAGAATGGTGTAGCTATAGGCTCATGGGCCATGATGCAAAACTTCAGTTTGGTCCATCCTCCTGCCAAACAACTCCTCTGCCCGACTGAAATTCAGCAGTGGCACAAAACCACTACCAGTCCATAATATCTGCCTCCAAGTTTTGCCCTGGTCATGCTCCTCACTACTTTCTAAAATAAACAACGCCATCAACACGAGCAACAAAATAAAAGTGACACGGAGAAACCCCTAATCACAGGGACAGGCATGCACTTGCTATTGCCTGGGCTGTGGTGAAGAACCTTTGTGGTTAGAAACGCGTAGCCTGATACATGCACTATGTGTGGGTTGCTGTGGTTTAAATACATTTTCATACATTTTTACCAGCGCCGGAATACTTTTTGTCTTATATGGACTTCAACTTATATGCACTTGCTATTAGGCTATGTCTCTGCAGCATACAAAAACGATCGTATTTTCGTCGGTTTTAGGATTCTAAAACCGCTAAAAATTCAATCGTTTTGCATGCTCATAGACTTTAAGAGAAAAACGAGCTGTAGTCTACACAGGTCGTTTTTCTTTCTGCTCGTTTTCTGGTGCCGACGTATTATACAACATGGTCGGATTTCCTGCCGGGCCCGTACATTGAGGCTATAGGAATCCAGTAGAAGATAGAACATGTTCTCTCTTTCACCGAAAGGCCGGCGGTTTGGAAATCCCCAGTAAATAAAATCTGTGGTGTGTAGACTACAGCACAGATTTTCTATTGAGGGCTACACAGTACTGGTTACAGTTGGATTTTGTGGCGGAGTCTAAATACTGAATGCGCTGTAAATCCAATCAAAAACCCGTGCTGTGTAGACACGGCCTAACACCTCGGTTGTGGGTTCCATTGAAAGTAGCTGTAAGAGTATGTTTACACAGCATTTTTGTGGGGCGTAATTCATTGCATAATTGCGCTGTAAATATGGTAATTCATAGCTCTCTTTGCGAGCTGTGATTACCTAACATTTTCCCTGGCGTACAATACTCGATGGGGAAAAGAAATGACATGAAGTTTCTTCCCTTCGCTTAAGCGCTGGGGAAAGTCAATGGAAGCTGGCTGTCAGTGCTTTAGAAGTACGCAATGGCCAGCTCATACAGTACGCGCCACAGTACGCCGTGTGAACATAACCTTAGAATACTGTTATTATCAGTATACCACAGTGAAGCAATATTTGGACTATGTTTGCTCTGTTTTCCAAATGTATACACTTTATATTCTTTTTAAAAATATATACAATTGGGAAGTAGACCAAACATTGTTTCCTATGGGTTCACCACTGTGTATGGTGGTATGCCATCTTTCATAGTATCCCAATAGATATTTACTTCAGAAGCAACAAATAAGGTGTGAACAGACTTTTAGATTATTATTTAAAAAACCCCACAACAGGGCAGCTGCACTGAATTGTATTTAACTGCTGCCGTATCAATAGCTGATTTCCCCGTGTTGCTAGGATAGGCTCTCGTTTTCACAACTATTTGAGGTGTGTCAGTCAGAGAGGACTATGTACTTAGTCAGTGACTTGCAATGTGGCCCGAGTTCCTGCTTTGTGGATATTGTGAATAGCAAAACATTATACAGTATTCTTTTGTTCCTGCGCTCATCCCATTGAAATATGTATGTGCTAAATGAATAGTTACCTGAAATAGGCTTAAAGACCTCCATACATGTGCCAATGAAAGTCTGCCAATTATATTTAGACTGGCTAATTGTCTCGAGTGCATGGGGTGTCACCACTCTTCCCTGAGAGCAGATGCCTGTTTTTTTGTTCCTAAAAGAGACCAGCTAGAGGCAGCGGTTTATACTAATCTCCTTATTTAAAACACTTGTCATGGCATATATAGTATATGGAGAAGTGGGGTATTGTCTGTCAGCCGAAATGGCATCCGACAGCTCTGTAAGGCATATGGCCAAATTGACCAGCTCTTCTCTTAAAGGGCATGTGTCATCAGAAAATGACCTATTATTAAACTCATGTTTCTATGTTAAAGGGGTTTTGCCACGATGTAATGTTGACGTGGGATCCTCCAAAATGGATATTTAATCACTTTTCTAAATGTATGTTAGTTGCTTAGTCCCCCTTAGTTTCCTGCCAGTTTACATTAGACACGAGCTGATCTAATGTGTTTGCACTTCTTATCTGATGACAGGGAACATGAACCAGCTTGCAAGGGACTGTGGAGAAAGACATTTTTCTTTTGTATAGAAAATCCACTGGTTGTAATGTGATTATTTGAGTAAACATTGTACACGATCCCTGCTTACTGGCTCTGTGCTCAGCCCCCCCTTCTCTCTCCCCCGTGACACTGCATCCTTTGTTTATATTCTCTTCTGAGCAGACAATAGGTAAGGAACTCACGGCTTGGCAAAACCCCTTTAAACATATTTTTTAAGAATGGTTGTTTTTTTTAAATTCTTAAATCCTAAGTAACATTTCACTTTGACTACTAGGCAATAATAGTCTGACACTTCCTATTCTGCAGAAAAAACTTTTCATCAGTCTCTTCATTATCAACACAAGCAGGGTTACACTGAAAGGTGACACCAATGTGTATACATATCACAGGATCCACCAGTCACAACAGGAGATAGTCACAGCTCCCCGTCTCTGACTTTTTCCCAGGTCACGGAGCATGCCTTGAAAACATTTCTATAGAAGTCAATGGGTCTGCTCCTGTTCACAGGCCCCTATGTCCATGAAGCTGCTGTAACGCCTCTCTCTAAATGCTGTTTAAAGCAGCTTAGGAAAGATGTTGTACATTGGACTGATATGACTGTGTTTTATTCATATGTGCCAGTAAAAAACTCTGCAGTTGAACTTTTATGTGATGGTGTTACTTACTTACGTGTTTTCTTTTTTTTATCGCTATAAACAGTATGCAAGTTTAAGTCTCCCCGACGCTGTGCTGTGAGGGCCACAAATAATTGTAAATGGACCACCTTGGCTTCTATTGGGAAGGACATTATCGAGGATGAGGACGGGGTTAGTATTGATTGTATACATGAGCAAGTTACTCTGAGATCCTAAAAGATTGTAAGCAGGGCTTTTCACCGAATAGAGCTTAGAATATTTCACAATAAGAAAAAAGATAATGAGGAACCCATCATCATAGCTCACTTTACTAAGATGCTCCTGGGAAAGGGGAACATCTCTCCTTGAAGAGAGCACCAAATTGGTGTGTAGAGTTTTGAATTGCCTTATTGCCCTCTACTAAGCATTTGCATATCACAAGGCATTGTGGGAAAGGAGCCGGAAGCTCAAGCGTCCTCTTTTGGATGTAACAAATCCTCAATTTCCTTTTGACCCACTGAGTCTTCAGAAAGCAAAAGGGATATTAGCCAAGCCAGTATCACTCCTCTGCATGCAGCAGCTGTTTCGGGGTTTTGCCTCATCAGAGCAGAGCGATACTGGCTGGCTGGGAGGGAGCCAATGAGTGGCTCAGAAAGGGGAACATCTCTCCTTGAGAAGAGCACCAAATTGGTGTGTACACCAATTTGGCATTTCAAAACTTTGCATACTAATTTGGTGCTCTATTCAAGGAGAGTTGTTCCCCTTTCTGAGCCACTCATTGCCTCCCTCCCTCCCAGCCAGCCAGTATCACTTTGCTCTGCACTGATGAGGGGCAAAACCCCGAAACAGCTGCTGTATGCAGATGAATGAGACTGGCTTGGCTAATATCCCTTTTGCTTTCTGAAGACTCGGTGGGTCAAAAGCAAATTGAGGATTTTTTATCAAATGAGGATTACATCAAATAGAGGGCGCTTGAGCTTCCCAGCTCCTTTTCCATAATGCCTTGTGATATAAGATGCTACTGGAGAGTTTTTGTATTGTTTTTTTTTTCACATTCTATTGGCATTTTTAATGGGCCTTATCTATGTAGCAAGTCGAATGCTCATCAAAAGGAACATTTACGCAGACCAATCTTTAAAATTGATGGAATTCAAATTAGGAAGGGGATTAGAAGATTAGGAAATAAGAAAAATACTAGTAATTATAAGAAATAGTCAGCTCTGCTAAAAGTTTTATCTTGTAAAAGACTAAGAGAGGCATTTTAGATATCATACCTTGATTTTTTACATTAGAAAGCTGCAAAAAAGAATTAAAGGACCACTCTGGGTTTTTATTTCTCCCTACGCTGTTAGAAATATCTTTTAGTTACACAGTAGTGCCGGTAATTTTGCTTTAACTGCAGCTGAATATAGGATTTCTGACTGCTGCAGCAGTGACCTGCACTCTGATGTGCAGTGTTAATTTTCCTATACAATTCTATGGGATGTCTCATGGGTGTGGGATACATACGCGATCACGTATGATATATGAGGACTTTATAGTATTGTTAGCTCCAACTTTTTATAAGTGTATGATAAAACATTCTTACACTGTGTCGTTCCCCCTTCCTTCTATGTTTCTTGTCTTGTGGTATATCTCCATTGGCTGATTTATTGTGAACAGTTTACGAGATGTTATGTATATTTCTGTATACATGTTCTGTTATTATGCATATGTGTGTAATGCCATTAATTCTGTGGACTGTGTGCCACTTCTTTGTTCATTAACTTTTTTTAAACTTTGAAAATATTAATAAAAAAACATTTAAACAAAAAAAAAAAAGTCAGTCTCATAGGAATTCCTGGAGGGACGGACTTCCTGTTAACATCATTTACTAATGCTGTCTAAAAGTTAGACAGCATAAACTTAGACAAGTAGTCTAAAATTGCACCAGATTTGTTGCAGTGGCTTATGCTGCTTGCTAAATTTGTGCAGCTTTAAAATTGTCTTTTAGACCATTTTTTTTTCTGGCTTACTTTATACGCCAGAATTTTGGCACATCTAAAGCGCAGTGTGCCACATCGTAGCCATGCCCACTTTCATGTGAGGCCACACCCACTTTTTGGTAAGTCTAAGCCACCTCTCAAGCAGTGTACAGAAATTGACTCCAAGGGGTTTTATCGCTACAAAGATCATGCCTCAGATTATGGGGACAGTAAAAATAAGCACTTTTGTAATTGGGTTGCATTACCTCTGTCACTTGGTTTAGCAGATATGAGCTTTTCTGTTAATCTGTATTCTGCTGGTCGGGGCATGCCCCCTGGCTGGTTCCCACCCCCCCTCGACACACCCCCTGCACTGTGAGTGGCTGGCTGGCTGACTTTTCATTCAGCCTGTTGGGATAACGCCCCCAGACAGGAAACACCCCGGCCATGCCTCCTGCGCTGTGATTGGCTGCCTGCACACTCTGCGTTTTCTCCCCTCTGAGCTGTTAAAATTGATAGTGAAACCAAGGGCTGCTGTCTCTATACAAATCTCCCAGCTCTAGGGTGAATGATCTGGGCAATGACTGCCTGTTTAAGTCACAGATCCCCTCATATAACAGAGTATTATAGAGTCTCCTGCCCTGCAAAAACAAAACCACAAAAATGGGACATAATTTACCAAAAAACTACAAAGCTACACTTACGTCAATGGCTGGTAGATACCAGCGCAGGCTTCTATGGTTTTGTGAGGGAAAAAAGATGGCAGGGCCCGTTAATTAAGAGAAATGCTCTGGGTCCCAATTCACCCAGCATGAAAAAAAACCACATTATAACACAGGGGAAAGATGCTAAAAATGCAACAATACCTGATGAGAATTGCTATGGAAAAAGCGATACAAGGGAAACGCCTCTGTACGCACCAGGGGGTATCAGCTTATATCCCCCAAAAACAAAAAAAAAAAAAAAAAAGTTTTGGGGGCAAGCCGCCCAGATTAAAAGGTGCACTGCACAAAATATTGTACCAAGTCCCAGTATTTTTGGGCAAAAAGATAACTGCGGGGAAAAATATCAAATTATGAGGTTTTTAGTTGTACAGTGTACAGAAACGAAAAGCTCGCAACCCAACGGCAAGGCTCCTCTGTTTTGGGGTTTCCCTACGCATCAACAAAAAAAAACCACAAAAAGGGGGGAAAATTTACCAAAAAAAAAAAGCTACACTTACAGTCAATGGTGGTAAAACCCGCAGCAGGTTTCTAGGGCCCCTTATGCTGCATGGGAAAAGTGGGGTGCCGTTAATTTTATGAGAAAGCTTAGGCCCCCTTCACCCGATGAAAAAACCACATTAAAACACATGGGAAGATTTTTTAAAAAATGAACAATCCTGTGAGAATTGATATGGATAAGCGTACAGAGGGAAACCCCACGACAGTTCACCATGCTGGGTATAGCTTATTCCCCAAAAAAAAAAAAAAAAAAAATTTTTGTGGGCAAGCCCAGCACTTGAAGGTGACTGCAAAAAAACTTGACCTAAGCCCCCCAGTTTTTTTGGGAAAAAAGATAACTGCTGGGAAAAATATCAAATTATGAGGTATTAGTTGATCATAGCTACGTAACGCAAGTGCAGCCAACGGCAAGGCCTCAGTTTTGCGGCCCCTACGTTCAAAAAAAAAAAAACCCCAAAAAAATGGGTAATTTCCCAAAAAAACTACAAAGTACACTTACGTAAATGGTGGTAGTCCCAGCGAGGCTTCTTTCCCCCTTTGCTGATGGGAAAAGTGGCAGGTGCTTTAAATTTAAATGAGAAAATGCTTAGGTCCCAAATTTCACACCAGCATGCAAAAAACCACATTTAAACATGGGAAGAATGCTAAAAATGCAACAAAACCTGTGGGGAATTGCAATGGATAAAGCGAAAAAGGGGTAAGCATCTGTACAGTAACCATGCTGGGTATCAGTTTATTCACCCACAAACAAAAAAAAAAAAAAGTTTGTGGGCAAGCCGCCCAGCACTTAGAAGGTGCATGCAAAAAAATATTTGTCCCCTAAGCCCCCCAGTTTTTTTGGGGCAAAAAAGTAACATGCTGGGAAAAAATATCAAATTATGAGGTATTAGTTGATACAGTAGTACGTAAGCAAGTCGAAACCCAAACGGCAAGGCTCCATGTTTGCGAGTCCCCCGCTTCAAAAAAAACAAAACCACAAAAATGGGAATAATTTACCAAAAAACTAAAAAGCTACATTTACAGCTCAATGGGGTAGTTCCAGCAGCAGGTTTTTGGGCCCCTTATGCTGGGGGAAAAAGATGGCAGGTGCCGTTAATTAAATGAGCAAATGCTTGGGTACCAATTCCCCCCCAGCATGAAAAAAAAAAAACCAATTATAACCATGGGAAGACGCTAAAAATGCAAAATACTGATGAGAATTGATATGGAAAAAGCGATACGAGGGAAACCCCTTCTGTACAGTACCCTGCTGGGATCGTTATATCACCCAAAAAAAAAAAAAAAAAAAAAAAAGTTTGTGGGAAAGCCCCCAGCACTTTAAAAGGTGCATGCAAAAAATTTTACCCTAAGCCCCAGTTTTTTTGGGAAAAGAAACATGGGGAAAAAATAATTTTATGGGGTTTAGTTGATACTAGCCGTAAGCAAGTCGCAAGCCAAACGCAAGGCCCCATGTCTTGCGATTAACGGGGGGAGAGAGGTTAGGGGGCTGTGCATTGCTCGATATAACCCAGTCCCCTGTCTGGTAACAGAAGGGTAGGAGGGAGGGGGCAGTGTACACTCCTCACATGTCATCTGTGTGTATAACTGCATATGGCACAGCAAGGAGCTTGTGGAGCCTGAAGGCTGCAGACATAAGAAGCATGCAGGAGGCTACAGAGCTGTTATATCCAGACAACCTTCTGCTTCATAGAAAATGATGATGTCACAGTTCTTCAGTGAGGGGAGACACGCCTGCTGGGAGGAGAGACACGCCTGCTGAGAGGAGACTCGCCCCTGGATTTCAAATTCAATCTCGGAGAATTAGCTAAACAGCACGAATAGTTCTTAACGATAAAACTCCTTTAAGCTCATAATTAATGTGGCTGGGACATTTTAAGACTGTTTTCTGGTGCAAACATATTAGTAAATGAGGGGCAGTGTCTTTCAGCAGGTAAGAGTGCAGGTCACATGACCCAACAGCAGACTGCTGCAGCAGTCATAAATCCTATATTCAGCTGCAGGTAAGCAAAATTACCGGTAATACTGTGTACCTAAAAGACATTTCTGATAAACATGGGGAAATAAAATCCAGATTGGTCCTTTTAAATTCATATTCCTTTTGTTCCCTATAAAGCCATCACAAGATTTGTAGGGATACGTTATTCAGATGTCCAAATGGGTTTCTGCAATGGAGGTCCCAAACCAGGCAAAAATGCAGTGTGAACCCAGCCTAAGCTTTATACATAATGGCCACACTTTCCATAACTTGTTCTGTACCCTCTTTTCAGATGTTGACTAGTCCGAGTTACTTTAATGGGGTATGGAGCTATTGATACAGTACTAGAGACTGATCATTGTGCTGTCATTTCTGCAGGTATCCATGCCGCACCAGTGGCTGGAGGGCAACTTACCTGTTAGTGCAAAGTGCACTGTGTGTGAAAAAACGTGTGGCAGCGTGCTTCGTCTACAAGACTGGCAATGTCTGTGGTGCAAGGCAGCGGTAAGTCTTTTTTTTTTCTTATACAAGGCTGGATCTCTTTAATCACATCAGCACTAAACCTCAATGAAATAAACCCACAATATAGGGCAGGATGTGGCTGGCAAGCAGTGTACCGGAGCGACACCCGTGTCCTCTAGTTCATTGTTACACTTCATAATTGTGAGAGGTTACATAATATGCTGATATTTTCTGATGAAACGTGTAGCATTTCCCTAAGGTTTTATTGTATATAGTGGTTTTGCAACTAAATACTTATCCACCATACTACTGGCAACCTCTTTTTGTATTCAAAAGATTAAAACCAGTTTAATATAATAATAATTAAATATACTCTCATTATAGAAGTGTTAGTGCCATTTAAAATCACATTTTCTTTTCTAAAAAGAGTATTTTAACCCTTTCCTCATATACGTATATATGGATAGAGGAGAGAAGCTGAGTTCTGTGATGTATAGGGTTATATGATAGAGGAGAGAAGCTTAAGTCTGTGATATACAGGGTTATATGATAGAGGAGAGGAGCTGAACTCTGTTATATATAGGGTTATATGATAGAGGAGAGAAGCTGAGCTCTGTGATATATAGTATTATATGATGGAGGAGAGGAGCTGAGCTCTGTGATATATAGTATTATATGATAGAGGAGAGGAGCTGAGCTCTGTGATATATAGGTTTATATATTAGAGGAGAGAAGCTGAGCTCTGTGATATATAGGTTTATATATTAGAGGAGAGAATCTGAGCTCTGTGAAATATAGGGTTATATGATAGAGGAGCTGAACTTTGTGATATATAGGATTATATGGTAGAGGGAGAGAAGCTGAGCTCTGTGTTATATAGGGTTATGTGAGAGGGAGAGAAGCTAGGCTCTGTCATATATAGGGTTATATGATAGAGGAGAGAATCTGAGCTCTGTGATATATAGGGTTATATGATAGAGGGAGAGAAGCTTAAGTCTGTGATATACAGGGTTATATGATAGAGGAGAGAATCTGAGCTCTGTGATATATAGGGTTATATGATAGAGGGAGAGAAGCTTACGTCTGTGATATACAGGGTTATATGATAGAGGAGAGAATCTGAGCTCTGTGATATATAGGGTTATATGATAGAGGGAGAGAAGCTTAAGTCTGTGATATACAGGGTTATATGATAGAGGAGAGAATCTGAGCTCTGTGATATATAGGGTTATATGATAGAGGGAGAGAAGCTTAAGTCTGTGATATACAGGGTTATATGATAGAGGAGAGAATCTGAGCTCTGTGATATAGGGTTATATGACAGGAGAGAAGCTGAGCTCTGTTATATATAGGGTTATATGATAGAGGAGAGAAGCTGAGCTCTGTGATATATAGGGTTAAATGATAGAGGAAAGAAGCTGAGCTCTATGATATATAGGGTTAAATGATAGAGGAGAGAAGCAGAGCACTGTGATATAGGGTTATATGATTGAGGAGAGATCATATATCCTTATATATCACAGAGCTTAGCTTCTCCCCCTCTATCATATAACCCTATATATCACAGAGCTCAGCTTCTCTCCCTCTATCATATAACCCTATATATCAAAGAGCTCAGCTTCTCTCCTGTATCATATAACCCTATATATCACAGGGCTCAGCTTCGCTCCTCTATCATATAACCCTGTATATCACAGATCTCAGCTTCTCTCCTCTAATATATTACACTATATATCACAAAGCTCAGCTTCTCTTCTCTATTATATAACCCTATATAGCACGGAGCTCAGCTTCTCTCCTCTATCATATAACCCTATATAGCACAGAGCTCAGCTTCTCTCATGTATCATATAACCCTATATAGCACGGAGCTCAGCTTCTCTCCTCTATCATATAACCCTATATAGCACAGAGCTCAGCTTCTCTCATGTATCATATAACTTACCGTGGATCTTAAGGTATTCTACCTATGTTTGTATTTGCTACGCTATTATCTAAAGATCTTTTATGTGAGAAGAAAAGAAGTGTGTAAAGAATTTTGTACTGTGCACGGATTAAATTAATAAATATTATATGAAAGGCTGGGAAGCGTATGCGGGTTCGTGTGTGTGTGTATGTATGTGTGTGTGTATATATATATATATATATATATGTATATATGTATGTGTGTATATGTGTATGTATGTGTGTATATATATATTATATATATAATATATATATTATATATATATATATTATATATATATATATATATATATATACATATATACACTCACCGGCACTTTATTAGGTACACCTGTCCAACTGCTCGTTAACACTTAATTTCTAATCAGCCAATCACATGGCGGCAACTCAGTGCATTTAGGCATGTAGACATGGTCAAGACAATCTCCTGCAGTTCAAACCGAGCATCAGTATGGGGAAGAAAGGTGATTTGAGTGCCTTTGAACGTGGCATGGTTGTTGGTGCCAGAAGGGCTGGTCTGAGTATTTCAGAAACTGCTGATCTCCTGGGATTTTCACGCACAACCATCTCTAGGGTTTACAGAGAATGGTCCGAAAAAGAAAAAACATCCAGTGAGCGCCAGTCCTGTGGGCGGAAATGCCTTGTTGATCCCAGAGGTCAAAGGAGAATGGGCAGACTGGTTCGAGCTGATAGAAAGGCAACAGTGACTCAAATAGCCACCCCTTACAACCAAGGTAGGGAGAAGAGCATCTCTGAAAAGCACAGTATGGTGAACTTTGAGGCAGATGGGCTACAGCAGCAGAAGACCACACCGGGTGCCACTCCTTTCAGCTAAGAACAGGAAACTGAGGCTCCAATTTGCCCAAGCTCATCGAAATTGGACAGTAGAAGATTGGAAAAACGTTGCCTGGTCTGATGAGTCTCGATTTCTGCTGCGACATTGGTTGGTAGGGTCTGAATTTGGCGTCAACAACATGAAAGCATGGATCCATCCTGCCTTTATCAACGGTTCAGGTGGTGGTGGTGGTGTCATGGTGTGGGGAATATTTTCTTGGCACTCTTTGGGCCCCCTTGGTACCAATTGAGCATCGTTGCAACACCTTGTGGAATCTATGCCACGAAGAATTGAGGCAGTTCTGAAGGCAAAAGGGGGGTCCAACCCGTTACTAGCATGGTGTACCTAATAAAGTGGCCGGTGAGTGTATATATATATATAGAGAGAGAGAGAGAGAGAGAGAGAGAGAGAGAGAGAGACAAGTGAATGAGAAGGGTACTAGAGGAAACCCATGTGTCTTATAGACCCGTTGCGTGCAAATAGAGAGAGGAAAGCGGCAGTTTGTATAAAGAAAAATTACATTTGCCTGTCATGTCCAGCTTTAGGCATCAGAATGTGTGCAGAATTTGCAGCAACCATAAAGTGTCCCATGCCATTTGCACTGTATATGTCTTATACGGTTGTATTGCTTGTGATGAAGGCATATGGCTGCCCTCACTATCTTGCTGATGCCATCAGCAAGAGTTGTCAGAGACATTTTTATCACTATGATGGTATAAACTATATGGAAACCATTAGTTTTGTGAGTGTGGATAATCAGATCATTTGCAGCGGTATATCAAGCTCTATATTACAAGCCTACATCCATACCTATATTCTTTAAGGGAAGGGTGTTTCAAAACAAAAACTTCATATTTGCATTATTAATTTGATTACAAAGTATTGATGATGTATCTGGATAATGGACTACAAAACATGGCATTTTTGGACAGACTTACAGTGAGGTGATTTTGCAAGTTTTCCCACAAAGAATGGGGAGGTCTGTAATTTTTATTGTAGGTAATAATAATAATCTTTATTTCTATAGCGCCAACATATTCCGCAGCACTTTACAATTTAAAGGGTAAACATACAGTCATTACACATTAAAAGTACTTACAAATGAGACACAAGGTGTGAGGGCCCTGCTCGTGAGAGCTTACAATCTATTAGGGTGTATGGGTGAAACATACGGTAAGAAGTGCCAAGTTTACAATGGTCCGGCCATGTTTCATAAATAGGGGGTGGTTTACATGAAAAATGGATGAACCTGCCACCCAGACTGTACATCTATATACAGATAAGTGCCTGTGAGTGCCCAAGTGCAGGGAGTGACAGATGTGTGTGATAGCAGTTAGGGATCTTGGTGGGCCAGACCCTCTTAAAACTGTGAGGGTTGTGAATGTGCCTGATCGCCCGCGGTAGCATATTCCAGAGAATTGGTGCCGCACGTGTGAAATCTTGTAGGCGGGCATGGGAGGTTCGGATGATTGAGGAATGTAGTCTGATATCAGCAGCAGAGCGGAGAGCACGGGTAGGGCGGTAGACAGAGACTAGGGAGGAGCAGCGCTGTGGAGAGCTTTATGGGTGAGAGTGCTGAGTTTATACTGTATCCTGTACTGGATGTGCAACCAGTGCAGTGACTTACACAGGGTAGAGGCATCAGTATAGCGGCTGGAGAGAAAGACAAGCCTGGCTGCTGCATTCTGGACAGATTGGAGAGGGGAGAGTTTGCAGAGAGGGAGACCGATGAGCAAGGAGTTGCAGTAGTCAAGACGAGAAAGAATAAGAGCAGTAATGAAAGTTTGAGTTGTTTCCACAGTGAGAAATGGACGGATTTTGGAGATATTCTTGAGGTGCAGGTGACAGGAGCGGGCAAGGGATTGGATATATGGGGAGAAGGTCAGATCAGAATCCAATAAAACCCCTAGACAGCGGGCCTGCTGCCTCGGAGAAATGGTGGTACCACATACAGAAACAGAAATAGCAGGGGGGGGGGGTTGGTTAGTAGATGGCGGAAAGACAAGAAGTTCAGTCTTAGTGAGGTTTAGTTTCAGATGGAGAGAGGACATGATGTCAGAGACAGCGGACAGACAGTCACTGGTGTTTTGTAGCAAGGCTGGAGTGATGTCACGGGAGGAGGTGTATAATTGGGTGTCATCCGCATAGAGATGGTACTGGAAGCCAAATCTACTGATGGTTTGTCCAATGGGGGCTGTGTACAATGAAAAGAGGAGAGGACCTAGAACTGATCCCTGAGGAACCCCAACAGCAAGAGGAAGAGGAGAGGAGGTCGAACCAGAAAACGAGACACTGAAGGAGCGGTCAGAGAGGTAGGACGAGAAACCAAGCGAGAGCGGTGTCCTGGAGGCCAATGGTGCTGAGCATGCTGAGGAGAAGTTGGTGATCCACAGTGTCAAATGCTGCAGAGAGATCCAAGAGAAGCAACACCTCATTTGTGAGAGACAGAATGTAAAAAAAAAAATTAAAGAAAATCACATTTTATTATTTTTAAATAATTAATTTGCTTTTTTATTGTATGAAATAAGTATTTGATCACCTACCAACCAGCAAGAATTCTGGCTCTCATAGCCCTTTTAGTTGTTCTTTAGGAAGCCCCCCTACTCTGCACTCATTACCTGTATTAAGTGCACCTGTTTGAACTTGTTACCTGTATAAAAGACACCTATCCACACCCTCAATCAATCACACTCCAACCTCTCCACCATGGCCAAGACCAAATGGCTGTCTACTGACACCCGGGACTAAATTGGAGACCTGCAGAAGGCTGGAATGGGTTACCGGACAAAAAGCAAGCAGCTTGGGGAGAAGGCAACAACTGTTGGCGCAATTATTAGAAGATGGAAGAAACACAAGATGACTGTCAATCTTCCTGTGTCTGCGGCTCCACGCAAGGTCTCGCCTCATGGGGTAAGGATGATTCTGAGAAAGGTAAGGAATCAGCCCAGAACTACATGGGAGGACCTGGTCAATGATCTGTATAGAGCTATTTCCATGGTCTCAAAGATAACTGTTAGTAACACACTACTCATGGCTTAAAATCCTTCTGGACACGCAAGGTCCCCCTGCTCATGCCAGCACATGTCCGGGCCCATTTTAAGTTCCCCAATGGGCATCTGGATGATCCAGAGGAGGCATGGGAGAAGGTCATGTGGTCAGAAGAAACCAAAATAGAAGTTTTTGGTATGAACTCCACTCGCTGTGTTTGGAGGAAGAAGATTGAGTACAACTCCAAGAACACCGTCCTAACAGTGAAGCAGGGGTTGTGGAAACATCATACTTTGGGGGCGCTTTTCCGTGAAAGAAACAGGACAACTATACCGTATCGAAGGGAGAACGGATGGGGCTGTGTATCACGAGATTGTGGCCAACAACCTCCTTCCCTCAGTAAGAGCACTGAAGCTGGGTCGTGGCTGGGTCTTCCAGCAGGACAATGACTCGAAACGCACATCCAAGGGTAACTAAGGAGCGCTTCCGTAAGAAGCATTTCAAAGTCCTGGGGTGGCCTAGCCCGTCTTAGACCTGAACCCAATAGAAAATCTTTGGAGGGAGCCCTGCGACAGCCCCAAAACCTGAAAGATCTAGAGAAAATCTGTATGGAGAAGTGGGCCAAAATACCTGCTGCAGTGTTCAAACTTGGTCCTCTGTAATTGCAAACAAAGGTCACTGTAACAAATATTGAGTTCTGTTTTTCTATTGTATCAAATACTTATTTCATACAGTAAAATTAAAATTATTTAAAAATCATACAATGTGATTTTCTGGATTTTTTTCTTAGATTCTGTCTCTCACAGTTGAAGTGAACCTACGATAAACATTACAGTCTTCTCTAATCTTTGTAGGTGGGAAAACTTACACAATCACCAGTGTATCATATACTTATTTTCCCCATTGTCTGTTCTCAGCCTAATAACGACTGTGGTAGGAAGACAGGTAGATTCTGAAGTAATGTGACGGTCAAAGTGATATAATAATATATAATAAATATTTGCCATAGTACTGGGGTGAGAGCAGATGACTTCAAGTGAATGAAGCCCTAGTGTAGTCACCCTTTTGTTGCAGAATTGCTGGGTAACTGAACAGACTTATTCGGAAGTGGCATATGCAAGCACAGAGATTGTCAATGTTTCACAAAGAGTTCCCCTTTAATATTTGCTGCATAAACAGATATTACTCATAGCGTAGAGAAAGAAAAAACACTGACAATACTAAAAGGTTGCTCATGTTATTTCAGCGTGTGGGTTGTTAGAATACACGTGGTGTCTTCTTCCTATTAAAGGGGTTGTCTCGCTACAAAGAATAGCTTTCAAATTGTAGGGAACACAAAATAAAGACATTTTCCTAATATATTGCATTGTTCCTCTGTTTTCCCTAAAGAAAAAAATGAATTTTTTCCTCCAGGGCTATTTAGTTCCCTAGAAAACTGACCTGAAAACAAATCTCGGGGGCTTTTTTGTTCAATGGAAAATAGGAGGATCATCACACAGGTCGCATGTCGTCATTTCCCTGTGCTGCCAGACAGAAAAAAAATTTGATTTATCTAAGAAAAACGCTCTGTTTGGGGCTTTTTTTTTGGGATCGATAAGAATCCTTCCAGTATTTTGGGAAAGCAATTTTAATTTTAATTAGCAAAAAAAGCACAACATAGCTGTACAAGCAGGAGCTTATGAAAATTTAGTATGAACCAGGAAGTGACAGAGAATTTCTTTCATGCATTCTTTGAAACCCTGTGGGGAGACAACTCCTTTAAGTCAGTTTACAGTATAATTACAATGTGCAGCTTGTTTTTTTTGGGGCATGTAAAGTAAAATGAAAAAAAAATATTCCCACCCGGCTATTTAAAATGGATCCAGTGGCGGTTCTTTCAAGTCAATTTAGTGAGTTTATTTGTTAATCCCCACTTGTCCCCCTTTTTTTTTTACTTTGGGCCTTTTTCGGTCCTTTTTGATTTTTGTGGGGGCCCCTTAAAAGGGTGTTGGGGGGTTTTTTTTTTTTTTATAAAGGGGAAAAATTTTTTTTCAATTGGGATTTGAATCACTAAAAAATTAAACTTTCAAAAAAACAGGGACATTCGGGCACACAGTTTTTTTTACCTCTGGGCTTGTTCCCCTACCCTGTTTCCCCGAAAAAAAGACAGTGTCTTATATTTAATTTTTGCTCCAAAGACGGGCTTATTTTTGGGGGTGTCTTATTTTACCATGAAAAAAGAATTCATTTTATGGTTGAACAAAAAAATCAAAAAGTAGAATAGGGGGGTGTTCACACAGCTTTTAACTCCCTTTCCATCCGCTTTTTTGATCCGTCTTTGGGGACCCCAGAAAAGACCCCGAGATGGACTAAACAATTACAGTGGATTTTTCATGCGGGCTTGAGGAAAAAACCAGTGGGTTTACAGAGGATCGCCGCTGCGTGTTCCCCCCGCCTGTCGCTCCGTCTTTTAAAAAAATTCCATGTCAATTTTTTGATGGGTCTGTAAAACGGAGCCAAATGCGGGGGGAAAACGCAGCGGCATCTTCTCATGTGAACGCCGCTGGTGTTCCTCATTGCCGGCAGGATCATCTCACTGCTAAATGTTAGATCCCTCTCTGGGTCCCTTCTGTCGGTCTCCAAGACGATCTAAAAAGGGATGGAACACGGAGTTAAAAAGCTGTGTGAACAGCCCCTTTACTACATGTTGATTTTTTTTTAACCTAAAAAGATTTCTTGTTCATGGTAAAAAAAGACTCCCTAAAAATAATCGTTTTGGAGCAAAAATTTAAAAATTAAGACAGTCTTATTTTCGGGGGAAAAAAGGGTAGGGAAAACAAGCCCGAGGTGAATAAGAACCTGTGTGACCGAATGCCCTCTGTTTTTTGAAAGTTTAAAGACGGATCTAAAAAGCGGATGTGAACACGGAGTTAAACGCCGTGTTAACATCCCCAATATACTGTACACACAAAACATCAAAAACATCAGCATAAGCAGCCAAACTCTAAATTGCATCAAAAAAATGCACTAGGTCTTTTTTTCGGGGAAACAGGGTAGCAACCCACATTACAAGTTATTTCCACCTTTGGGCCATTTTTTGCATTTAGGGGGCCTGGGTAGGGCTGTCAGCGCTGTGCCACTGCCTGTTAGTTGCTGAACTGAGAAATGTGGAGGTGCGTTTCGGAACTCTAAATCCAAGATGGTGCCTGCTCCCTGTGCTGGGCCACTGCCTCAGCCATGTTCTGGCTTTGTCCTCCGGGTAAAGGGGGAGAGCTTGTCCTTCTGCTTCCAGTCCTTGTTCATCTACGCTTGCTGTGCTTGAGCTCCAGTGGGCTGCATAAAATGACATGAATTAACCCCCGGGTCTTGAGTTTGAAGCATGTGCATTATAGCCTTCATCTGTAGGCCTGATCTCCCCAAATCATTTGTTTACTTCCACTGGCTGCATCGGTCACGTGCCACTGCTCGACTCACCCGTCCAGAGTGTTTTATTATTGACTGCTGCGGGTGGAAGTAAGTACAGACCAGAAAGAAACACCACAGAGTCAACAGAACAGAGGGGACGGAGGAAGCTGAATACAAGGGTTTTTTTTTTTTTTTTTTCATTTTAAGCCTGTTCACACGGCTTATTTGCGGGGCGTAATTACGCCCCGCAATTACGCCGTGTGGGCGGGAGCGGGGGGGCCGGCACCTCGCCAGCCCATAGACCTTCATTACCAGCGCCGCGTATACGCCGCTGGTAATTCACATGTCACTTATCTCCCCCCCGCGGCGTATTCGCCGGGCAGGGGGAGGAGACGTAATCCATAGTTCTCTATGAGAACTGGGGATTACCGTAATGACTGGGACGTATTCCAGCTGTAATTCGCGCACTACGGCGCGTAATTACGGACTGAAATACGTCCCATTTTGCCGTGTGAACATAGCCTTAGTGAGCAGTACCTTCATTTTATTTGGAAACAAAAAAAAAAAACCTGACATCCACTGAATAAATGTCACATCTGTGGCTGTTGATGTGCCACAATTGGAAATCTACATCCGCTACAAGCCAGCTTAAATTTCGGCTATATTATACACCAATTTTTAGAATATTATATAGTAAGAAAAAATAGCTGTGTGTGTCTACGCCCTTTGAGCCCCATTTCTTTTTAAAAAAAATGTGGCCGAGAGGGGCATAAAAACAACCAAAAGTCGCTAATATTTGCCCAAATAAGGTTCCAAAATGTGCAACTTTTGCACAGCAGAAGAATGGTGGACGTAACCGTGACCTCTTTCCTTTCCACAAATTATTATTATATGTGGTAATCGGTAGTGTTGATCAATTTAATCATGATTAAACAAAATCGAGATCGAGTTAATTTTTAGAAAACCATTTTGATTTTTCGATCGGATTGTCGTTTCCCATTAAAGTCAGTGCACAGTGAAAATGGCGCGACGCGTCAATCGTGATTTCTGTTCCCAATTGTACCAGGACAAGGGAGTTCTGAGTATAGCCAGCTCACATGCATGGTCGGCTCACTGGGAGCAGTCAGTGAAGCTGATTTCACATCTTGAGAGAACCCCTAGGAGACTTGGTAATTATTTCCTTTTTTATACCTTGGATTGTTATATGGGATATACTGGTTCAAGGACGTGCAGGGTAGGATTAACATACAGCTCAGTATTTCTTTGGATTCCAAATAGCCCTTTTAGTGGGGTTATTACTTTGATGTTTTAGTCAGAGAAGGATGACGTGGTGCTAGTATTTTGAGGGTTTTTAGTGTTCCTTTAAAAGTAGAACAATTTTTGTACATAGTAATTTGGATATTTATGGTTACAGAGCTTGTCCAGAATAAGATTATGCAGCCTGCAGAAACTGTGCCACATCTATGCACAGGTTGGATGTGGTATTAAAGGGGTTGTCTCACTACAGTGATTGATTTTTATGTTAAAGATCTTGCAAAAACAAGTCACTTTGCAATATATATCCATTAACAGTGTCCTACCTATTCTGAGATATCCCCTCTTGTATGGGCTGCATCAGCTCCTCAGGTAGCTATAGCACAGACCTGTTCAATCTCTCCTGATAGGCTGCCAGCACTGGTTGCTATAGCTACAGACCTGGCTTCCACTGCAGCCCAGTAGAAGCCAGTAAACACGCCCCTGAATTCAAAGTGTAACCAAGAAAACAGGTCTGAGGTAAGATGAATCAATGTAGTGTGAAAACCCCATTAAAGTTCACCTCACTCTTTCAATGGATCTTAGCTGCCATACCAATAAGACCCTTTTACAGGAGTGCCGCTGTTTTTGAAGGAAAGCTGCCAAGTTTTTCTAATCCTGAACAATTCTGAGGTTGTTTTTGGAAAAGTGGTGTAATAAAGATATGAGTTTTATTGCTGTCCCAATTATTTTATATGGGCCTTGGCAAATATTGTGAAAAAAAGCAATTTGGCATCGGTCTCGGTCTGTACCTAAGTTGTGTTGAGTAATTATAATTTGTGCACTCTGGAGTTATAAGGTAAAGGGTATAATGCCTTGTACAATTCTGTGTGTCCCAGATCAAACATCTCTGCTCTCTATGCTGGTCTGTCAGCACACGAGAGAGGAAGCGAGAGAAAAAAATAACTCCAGTGTGGTCAAACAAGAAAACCCTGAGTACATGTGATGGATGTGTAACGGCTGTTTTGCTTATTTTCATTTAAACTCGTCTGTTGCTAGATAACAAATATCTGCAACTTTGTTTTAAATATGCCATAGATTTCGCTCTTTGCTTTTCAGATTGCAAAGACTAGAATAAAAATCTACAGCACATTCGCAACATTAAAATTCACGCAGATTTTTGCAACCCCTATCCATGTTTCTTCACGGTCAGTGGTTGCTACAATTCTCAACTAGCCCTAAGACTATTTTTCTTGCACGGACAGTGCTTATGTAACAGAAGAAACATGCGTTAGTAAGCATTTTTTTACGCGCGTTTTCTACATTTGATGTGTCCTTCGCTGCTTAGTTTTTACAGTACAGGGGACGTGACTTTAAAACGATGCGACTTTTGGTGCACTTAGTCATGCACTCCTTTTTTTTGTTCATTTCGTAGCACGGAAAACAATGCGCAAAAAAACTTAGCTGTGTGCTGCTGCCTTTCTATTCCCATTATAAATCCCTGGGAAACCTCAATGTTTTGTATGCGCATTTTGATGTGTAATCACAAATAAAATTATGAATAAGCATGAACCTGGCCTTAGGATCCGTCTACACGGCAAAGATTTCCAGTCAGTTTTGACTTGCATTCAGATTAAAATAAAA
>JAODAL010008586.1:0-116615 GCA_025379985.1 Phyllomedusa bahiana | reverse complement strand
AAATAAGGTGTTTTTGCTTTTCATGACTTAATGGTCACGGAAATCGTTTCTCACTATCGAAAAACCTTATCGATAGGGCCGCATCGACTATCGATTGATCTCGATACCAACGCAATCGCTCAACACAAAAGTCTCGCATTAATTTTTCTAAGCTGAAAGGATTGCCCCCTATCATTTGGATGGGCTGTGAAATTTTGTTTTGGTTGGATTTCTTTTGTCTTTTATAGATTCCCCCTTTTTCTCTTTCCTTTTTTTTTTTTTTGGGCGGGGGTTTTCCCAGGGGCCTATTATGCCATTGCCGGGCTTTTTGGTCCGTTTGCCCCGCCCCCCCGAGGTGTCTACTGTAGCAAAGTGCCCCCGCTATCTTTGATAATTGGGACTACGTTTTCTTTTCTTGGGTGCTCTATAGTAGTGCTCACCTGCCAAGAAAAAACGCCGGTTTTTGTTGAATTTTTCTATCCCGCTTTCTATTTATGTTTGTCTTGTGACCCCCTCTTTTTTCCCTTTTTTTTTTCCCTATTTTTTGATATTTAGGGGGGTCTGCAATGGTGCACCATTTTCATAGTTACAATTTGGGATTCTAATGTTTAAGTATCTCTATTAATTTTAAAAGGGCCCTAAATTCTAAGTGAAAGGAAGCCCAGCTGGAGATCTCAAAACCAAAAACCTATCTTGTTTGTAAAAGAGATGCCTTTAAAGGGGTAGGGCATTTTAATTTCTTAAAAACTCTTTTACCGGGTCTCTTTTGTAGCATCCCAAGATGGGGAAAAAGGCAGGGGTGGAAATATTATTTCAAATACTTTCCGTTACTGAACCCAAACCTATAAGATCCCGGGGGGGCTTTTTGATACTTAAAGGGACCTTTTTGTGTAATGATATGCCCCAAATGTAGGCCAGTTGACTTTTTGAGACGCGTATTAACAAGTTGTCACTTTTTCCCTCCGCGGAAGGGTTCTTGGGGGGGACTTTTAAATTTGGGCTTTTCAGATACTTTTGACAAAAATCCTGTAAGACCGCATAACGATTGCGGGCCCCAGGCACTCTCAAGAGGCTTTCGACAATTAGTTCAAATTTGGTTTGTTTACTTGTGGAGGATAGCACAACCGTCAGAAAAGGTTTTTCCCTTTTTTTCAACCCCCACCATCCCACCCAGGACGATTATGCTTTGGCAATTTCTGGGTTTTAAAAATGATGGGGGCCGGATATTGGTGCAATAATTTGGGCGCATGCTCCCTTATTTGGATTTCCGGTGTGCAAATTCCTCGGCCAATCTGTCTTGGAGGAAATGGTCCCCTTTTTAGAAAACCACATACTGAGAAGACTGAGACGCCACATTATAGAAATTTTGAGATTAAAGGGGGTTCGGTCACATCCCGGCAATCTTTGGGAGGCTCAAAAGCTTGTTCCGAGGGAAATGTTAGCGCTGGGCACTCGCCAAAATGGGACCGACAGAGGGATGGGGGGAGTGCAGCGGGAATTACGGAGGTTGGAGGCTGGTTTGGGGGAACGCCCGGATAAATCCATTCTGAGGCGTATAGTGTACCTAAGATCCAAATTAAAGAGCTTGGCGATGTTCAGAGCGGAGAAGGCAATGGCATTTACTAAACAGAAGTATTATGAGAGGGCCAATAAAGCCCACACCCTGTTAGCCAAGATGTTAAGGGATGATAGGGCACGCCTTAGTCCACATGCATTATGTAAACAACTTGGGTGTGCCGATCTATGATCCCAAATCTATAGCGGACATATTCCATGAGTATTTTACCAGGCTCTATAATATCCCGAATACTTTACCTGATGACGATGGTGAGCGTAAGAGGGTATTGACAGATTTTTTGGCTGAATGTGGGTTACCACGCCTTACACCAGAGGCCTTAGGCTCCTTAAATGCGATGGTTACGGAGGAAGAAATTTTAGATGCTATTAAGAACCTCCCCTCTGGGAAAGCACCGGGTCCAGATGGGCTTACTTATCTCTATTATCAGATTTTCCAACCCCAGCTACTTCCAAATATGATGACATTATATAATTCCTTTTTGCAAGGTGCCACGGCTCCTGACTCGTTGCTGCACTCATATATCACTTTAATCCCAAAGCCGGGGGGGGGGGGATCCCCTGGAGTGCAGTAGCTATAGACCCATAGCATTATTGAATGCAGATATGAACATTTTTACAAAAATTTTGGCAAATAGGTTATCTACTTACATGCCACAGCTGGTTCATAAGGATCAGTTAGGGTTCATCCCGTGCCGTCAGGGCGGGGACAACACCAGAAGGGCCATTGATCTTATAGATATTGTGAATAGGAGAAGGGAATCCATTCTCCTTTTAATCCTTGACGCAGAAAAGGCATTTGATCGTCTAAACTGGTCCTTCATGTTCCACACTCTGCGGGCCTATGGGATTAGGGGTCCGTTTGTTGCCGCACTCCGGGGCTCTACTCTACACCGTCAGCTTCCATTAGATTGCCTCACGCTTTATCTTCCAAAATAACTATTAGTAATGGAACTAGATAGGGTTGCCCTCTCTCCCCACTTTTGTTTGCTCTTTGTATTTAACCCTTGGCTGCGGCGGTTCGGTTAGCGTCAGATATTAAAGGGGTCCCAGTGGGAGGAAGGGAATTTAAAATTTCGCTTTACGCGGATGATGTCCTGCTGACGCTCACTGATCCCATTACGACGTTACCTAATCTTCATTCCCTTTTAAGTAAATTTGGTACACTATCAGGTTATAAGATAAACACGGCGAAAACGGAAGCCTTATCTATTAACATTCCGAGAACTTTGGTTAACCACCTTAAGACAAACTATAGTTATCGCTGGAAGGAGGATGCACTTAAATATTTGGGGATTTTCCTGACTTCAGACTACTCTTCCCTGTATAAACATAACTTTCCGAAATTACTTATGGGGATAAAACAAATGTTAGACTGATGGAATAAGTTGGCGTTATCTCTATTTGGGCGGATCGCAGCTATTAAGATGTCGATCCTGCCAAAGTTAATGTATCTCTTTGAGACACTCCCAATTCCAATATCATTAGCAACTCTGAGGTCCTTACAGGCGGATTTTATTCATTTTATATGGGCTCGCAAGAGACATAGGATATCTAGAAGTGTATTGCTCGCCGGGAAGAAACAGGATGGGCTCTCAGTACCAGACGTTGCTAAATATTATTGGGCAACACAACTGAGGGCCATACCTGCTTGGTCACAGTTGTATGCATATACTAGATGGATGGAGCTTGAGAAGCTGTGGATGGCACCTATACATCCAAATTCGTTACTTTGGGCAACTACTAAAACTAAAATAGAAACCCCACTATTGCATTCCATGTCCCTGACGAGAGCTATTTGGCAGAAATGCTATGATAGGTTCGGGCTATGCTCTAAGGCGTCCTCTATGACGTCCTTTCTGTTCCATCCGCAGTTGGGAGGGGGTCAGATGGATGAAAGATGGCGACCCTGGTTTCAGAATCAACTGTTTCGTTTTGCGGATGTAGTGGATTCACGTACTTTAAGAATAAAATCTTTTCAAGATCTACAAGCTCAGTTTGGGTTGCCGTCCTCAGGTCTCTTCCCATACTTACAGGTTAGGCACTATATGGTTTCGATACTGGGGGGGGGGATGAGGTTTCTAGACCTTCACCTTTGAGCAGATTTTGTCGAACAGGTTCTTCTACTAGGGGGCTGATTTCGGCTATATATCAGATATTGCTCTCCCCAAATCAGGAACAGCCGGCGCCGCATGCATATATGTCTAAATGGGAGAGGTTTCTGGGATTGTCCCTGTCACTGGAAGAATGGCAAAGTGTTTGGCTGCAGGCATCTAAGTCCTCAATATCTATACAGAATAAGGAAAACCAATTTAAGGTGTTGATGTATTGGTATCACACGCCTGCTCTCCTACACAGGTTGAATCCATCTTTCCCAGATGTATGTTGGAGATGTGGGGAAGCCGGAGCGGATGTTCCTCATGTTTTTTGGGCTTGCGCCAGGATTGTCCCCTTTTGGAGACAGGTTCAGTCGTTGGCTTTTGAGGTCCTTCATGTTTGGGTTCCTTTTACGCCCCAAAATTATATTTTGAATGTTCCGTTCCCTCCTTGGGTCGTAGACGGGGTAGACTGTTTCTGTATATTGTAACGGCGGCCAAATGCGAGATTGCCAAGCACTGGACACAGGCTTATCCCCCCTCTAGAGAGTCATTATATTCCCGTATTAAGGAGGTTAGGGATTTGGAGTACCTCACAGCCCTCAAAAATGATGAGATGGAGTCCTTTGACGTGATTTGGAAGGCCTGGGAGGAATATTGTACTCTCCAGGAACTCTGATGTGACATATTTGATACATAATCCCATATTGCGGTCCTATCCCCTTTAATAATTGTTTTTTCCTTCTGTATCTTGTCTTGTCTAATCTCATGAGTGTGTAGCTTATATATTTTGTTTTCTTAAAATGTGCAACTTATTGCATTGATTTGTAGGAATGCTGAACATACTTGCTGTGGTTAATGTGTGATGTTTATATGGAGATATACACTCTATGTAGTTATATACTATGTGATGTACATGTTATGTGTTATTACATTGCGCTTAAGTGAAAAAGTAATAAAAATACAGTTAAACAAAAAAAAAGAAAGTGGAACGATTTCCATTGCTGTGGTAAACCTTTAAAACAGCCGGAAACAATAAGGCGAATCTCATTTTCTTATTGTAGAGCTCCGTGCAAATTCAAGATGAGAATCTTGGAACCCCCGGAGTGTCACAGGGGTATTACAACGCTTAAAGGCTCGGATGATGGCCGTTTTATCTGTGAAGACCAGGAACTTAGCTATCACCTGCCTGGGTCGCTCTCTCCGGGCCCCTGGTGACGATGGCTCCATGCCCCCCAGCCGTCTGCGGTCAGGGCCCAACCTATGTGCTCTCTCCACAAATGTTGGATCTGGAGTACCTTAGGAAGTTCTATTTCACATACGGAGAGCAGTTCTTTTTGCGGAATAGTTTCTGGCAGGCCTACGATGTGGAGATTATTCCTTCTTGACCTGTTCTCCAGGTCCTCCACTTTATTCTATAGTTGCTTATTTTCGTAAAGTAAATCTTTGATTTTGGAATAGTGCAACTCATTGTCATCCTCCAACGTTTGGACTCTCTCTTCCACCTCATCGAGTCTCTGGCCCTGCTCTTTGAGGTCGGCTTGGAGTTGAGACAGCGGGGCCTGTATGTCTGGAGATATAATCTGCGCCACTTCAATTGCTAGTCTCTTATAGTCCATCAGAAGGCCTTCTCGCGTTTCCCCCAGCTCATAGGTGTCATCTTGAGATTGTAGGGTGTTTAGGTGGGCCGGAGATGGTGGGCACGAAGAGACCGGGCTTGAGTGGCCCGGTTTGGTTCCCCCATCAGGTCCCTGGTGATCTTTGGGTTTAGATTTGTTGGTTTTCCCATGATTGGGAAATATTTTTCCATGCAGCATACGCGTCGCCCCCTCCTTCGCTTGACAGCAGGGTTAATTACCCCCTTGTGGCAGTCTGAAAGAGCTGGATGTAATTTACTCGTTCGCAAGTAGATGGCACTATGAGCCAAGAAATAGAACTGTGTATTATGAAATATTGCAGAAAGGGAAGATCTCTCCGTATAGGCGTGTTGAGATTAGACATTGCCTTTTGCACTCCACGAAGCATCTACATATCACAAGGCATTTTTGGGAAAAGGGAAGGGAAAGGGCTAAAAGTGCCCTCTTTTGGATGTAAAAAATCCTCAATTTGTTTTTTGCCCCCCTTGGGTTTTTTTGGGAAAAGGGCAAAAAGGGTATTTACCCCCAAGGGCCGCAAAAAAACCATCTGTGGGACAAGGGGGTTTCGGGTTGTTTGCCCCTCGTCATTTACAAAACCCGAGCGTTGCTGGTTTTGGTGAGTGGGAGGCAAAAAAAGTGGCCCCTTTTCTGGGGAAACTCATTGCCCCCCCTTTCGAAGCGCCACTCTGCAAAAAGGGCCCCCCGCTTTTTTCTCCCGCACCTCTGTCTCCCCCGTGCACCGGGCCCCTTTCCCCTCCGGGGGGCCCCAAAAGGGGAATGTTCACCCCGGCCTCACTGGGGCCCTCCACTCTGTGATCCCCGGGGCGCCGACCCCCAGCGCTGCGCTAACTATGTCGCCTCCTCCTCCCCTTTAAATCGAAGCATTTCCCTGCCCCTTTCCTGCTCCCCCCTTTTCCTCCAGTTTCCCCGTGTGGGGGGCCCTGTTTCGTCGTTCCCCTTTTACCCGTTATTTTTTTTCCGGTTTGTTGGGGTCGGGGGGGAGCAGGGATCCTCACGGGTTTTTTTCACATCCCCCCGGGGAAACCGGGAAAGCCCGACAAATTGTGACCCAGTTTTTTCTGCGCCCCAATTAACCTGCCTTTTTTCCCCAGCAGTTTTCTTTCACTTGTTTTAAATTGTTCGGGAAAGGTTTTTCCCCAGTAATTTAATCAATTCCGTGTGGGGGGGGAGCTTGTGGTACAAACACACAAATTTTGGTTCCCAAACTTGCAAACGGGTTTAGGAGGAAGTGAAAGAAGCGGGGTTGGTTTAATAAAGGGTGGTTTAATTGGAGCGCAGAAAAAAAACTGCCCCAAAAAATGCGCTGTGCAAAAGCACCCAAAGGGGATGTTTCCCCACAGTTTTTTCTTAGATGGGATTTGGGGTTTCCATGTTTGGCCCCCAAAAATGGAGCCAAACCCCACCGGCCCATTCTCCAAGGGGAGGCCAGTGTGATTTACTTTGCTTTCAATGTAATACTTTGCATGGGTGTTCAAAACAAATTGTGTTTTTTTTTGAGTCTTTTTAAATGGTTTTTTGGTTTCCGTTAAAAGTTTTTGTCATGTCAATTTTTTGACCCAATTTGATGCGAGAGATCACAAGGAGACTCGCAAAAGGGGTTTTTCGGGAAAGGGGAAAACCCTTTTTTTAGAGTCGCACTATTCCGATTGGGGAAAATCAGGGTTCATGCAGGTGTTTAAATACAAAAGGATGGTACTGCAAAGAGGGGGGGGGGGGAAAGGGGGCCGGGGGAAAAGATTAAAAGGTATGAAATTGTGGGCACTTATGACGCATTTTTAGAAAAGTAACGCATGTTCGGGGTGGGGAAAAAAGGCCCCATGGGGCAAAAGGGTTTTAAATGGGTTGTCCAATGGGAAAACCGGTTTATTTTCTCTGTTTCCTTTGATTTATGTGCTTTTTTCTGATTTATTTTCCTTATGTTTTTATTTCATACTCTGATGTGATGTTTACGCCCCTTGGGGCCCTTTTGGGCCTAAAATTTGGGTAAAACCCCAATGATTTGTGATTGAAAACATGTCAAAAATTCATGTTGGTGAATTGAAAAGAAAAATTAAAAATTTTTTTAAAAAAAAAAAAATTCCATTTGATGCAGCGTGCGCCCATTTAAACTATAGGGTGCGTCTCTGCTCCCAGCAAAACCCCTTTTCCCCAAAACCACACCCACCCTTTGGGGGGGTTTTGTTTGGATGGGGGTTTTAGCGAGCTTTTAAATTTACGTTTTTTTTTTCCAGATTGAAAACGTACCCAAAAACCCCCCCGGGGTGAGGCATATCTGTTTTTGAACCCCAATTTTAAAATAAAAAAGTTAGAAAGGCACGCAAGGGCTGCCACCTTCTACTTTTAAAAAGGTGTGTTCACCCCGGCATGGGTTGCCGATGTTTTTGGGTTTATTGCACTGAAATTACCCCCGGAAATGCATCCACAATTCGGTAACTCCCCAAAATTCCAAATTTAATTTTAAATAACTAAAAGGAAAAAAATGGGCAGATAAAGTAAAAAATTTGCATTTACTTCACTGGGTAATGTGGAGGGTGGCACAAACAGATGGGGATGGGGAGAAAACCAAAGCTCCTCAGAGGCGCAGAACATGGGTGCCCACCAAACTGCTTGTTATGGGGCGGTACAGGAGAGACGTTACCTCGGGGAAAAAAAATGTACATGTGACTTTTCTTTCCCCCCACAACCACAGTATGTTTAACTGAAAGGGGATGAACCCAGGCGGCCATTACACAGTGCTGAGGAGGCCAGAAGAGTTGTTAGCTACTTCAAGGGCGGGACTCCTGCATTATGCATGGCATGGTCTCTGATCGGCAGCTTCCAATTGGTTGCTGACATTTCAATCAGACTGGGGACTCCCATAGAACAAAATTAAGAGAGCACAACGCCCCCGCTTCCCGGGAACTCCCATAACAAATGGAGAACACGCGTCCCCCTGTCCGGAAACCCCCCATGAACAAAATGGAAACACAGCGCCCCCTGTAGGGGAACTCCCATAAAACAGAATGGAGAACACACCCGCCCCCTGTACTGGAAACTCCCTAGAACAGAAGGGGGAAACCAGCGTTCCCCGTACGGGAAATTTCCCATAAAACAGGGAAACCAGCCCCCCCTTTGGAAAACTCCCTAGAACAAATGGAACACACGTTCCCCTGTACGGGGAAACTCCCATAGAACAGAAGGGAGAAACGCTTCCCCGTACTGGGAACCCCCATAAAACAGAAGGGGAAAACCCCCCCCCTCTACGGGGAACCCCCATAAACAGAATGGAAAAAACCCAAGCGTCCCCTTAGGGGAACCCCCATAAACGAAAAAAGGGAAAAACCACACGCCCCCCTGCACGGGAAACCCCCATGAGGAGAATGGAGAACACAGCGCCCCCTTAGGGGGAACTCCATAGAACAGAATAAAAGGAACACAGCGCCCCCCTGTACGGGAAAATCCTTAGAACGAATGGAGAACACACTTTCCCCTGTAGGGAACTCCATAAAAACGAAGGGAAAAAACACAGCGCTCCCCTACTGGGAACCCCATAAAACAAATGGAGAACACAGCGTCCCCTCTACGGGGAACCCCCATAAACAAAGGGAAAAAACAGCCTCCCCTGCACTGGAAAATCCCATAAAAAAAGGAAAACCCCAAAGCGCCCCCTTACTAGAAACTCCCATAAACAAAGGGAGAATACACCCCCCCTGTACGGGGAAAACCCCCCATAGAACGAATGGAAATACAGCGCCCCCTTTACGGGGAACCCCATAAAACAAATGGAAACACACGCCCCCCCTGTACGGGAACTCCTAAACAAAGGAATACACGCCCCCCTGTACTGGGAACTCCATAGAACAAATGGGAAACAGCGCTCCCCTGTCCCGGGAACCCCCATAAAAACAATGGAGAGGTCCCAAACCCGCCCTGTTCCCCACCCTGAACCAAAAATTTTTGGGGGCCTGTTTAAAATGGGTGCGGGGCCCAGGAGGGGGTGCGCCCGATCAATTTCAGGGTTTTCCCATCAATTTCCATAAAATGCGAAGGGGGGAAACCCCTTAAAAAGCACAACCAGTATATTAAGGTTTTCAAAACCTCTTTTACATGAGAGGATGTTAACAACACTGTGCCTGTTACAAGGATATGTGCAGCTCAGATCTGCAGCAAAATCCTGACTCTGACCCCACATCCAAACCACAGTGATTTAAAAAAACGCAATTTGTCTGATGTATGTGACCACCTAATGCTGAGCAGGATCACGGCTTACTGCAGGCCAAGTAGTGTTCATGTATATACTGTATGACCAGAGAATCCAGGGTAAAGTGAAAAGGCGGCGTTTTGTGGTAAATATTTAACTTAACACTGGATGGGAGCGAGACTTTCTATGAAAGCTTGTGAGAGGAAGCACATGTTAAACCGTTTTAGTAGGGGTTGGTGATAGAGCCTAACAATAAAGTCTCAATTATTTAAACCTTCTGGACGATCTCCAGTTTTAATCTCAAAGTTTCAATTTTTGCTAAATAAAAATTCTGTTCCAATCTTATTTTCCAAATGTTTTGACCAACATAACATACTGTGAGAGTATGTTAAATGGCTAACACCACACATGTACTTTTGTGGGGGTGATTAGTAATTGGGTTTAAGGGTTTGTTCAATGGCGTAATGCAGCGCGTACAGTACGGCCGCAATTACCCGGGTGCTTTGGGATCGCGTAAAACCGGACCCCGCGGAGTGGTGGGAGGGGGGGGGGGGCACAGCCCGCCCGGCCAATTGACAGTCATTTCTGCGTGTATAATCGCGCAAGTAATTGGGCATGTCACATATTCCTCGCGCTACAATCGACCCTATTTTACGAGTGGGAAGGAGGCGTAATCCATAGTTCCTTTGAGAACTATGGATTACCCTAATTTTTTTCGAAATTAGCCCTGGAACATGCCTTAATTTTCTTGTGGAAAAAGGGGAATGTCAGCGGGCCAGAACTACAAAAGTCAGCATGCTACACATGGGCGCTGAGAGTGCAGACAGCCAGGGAGAAGTGTGAGGTAGAAGGGGTTGGGACTTGTAGGAATGGACCTGCGGTGTTGGGGCTGACAGACGGCGGAGGGGGGTGGGGGAGGTGACAGAAGTGGCATGAAGGAGAGCGGTGCGGAGGCTAACATAAGCGGTGTGGGGGCTAACATAAGCGGTGTGGGGGCTAACATAAGCGGTGTGGGGAAGAGTGGAGCTGGGGCTAACATAAGCGGTGTGGGGGCTAACAAACGGGTGGGGAGGTGGAGCTGGGGGTAAAATAACCCCGGGGGGGGGCTAACAAAACGGGGTGGGGGCAACAAAGCGTGTGGGGGGGTAAAATAAACGGTGTGGGGACGAGTGGAGCTGGGGCTAACATAAGCGGTGTGGGGGCTAACATAAGCGGTGTGGGGGCTAACATAAGCGGGGTGTGGGAAAGTGGATGGGGGAACATAAGCGGTGTGGGGAAGAGTGGAGCTGGGGCTAACATAAGCGGTGTGGGGGCTAACATAAGCGGTGTGGGGGCTAACATAAGCGGTGTGGGGGCTAACATAAGCAGTGTCGTCCTACAGGCCAATCTCCCTATTACAAACAGACATTAAAATACTGGCAAAGGTCCTTTCTACACATCTCAACTCCGTCATCCTCTCTGTTATTCATGCTGAGCAACGGGGTTCTGCCGGGGGGAAAATCAGCTATGAATCTTCGCCCCTTTTTTAATTTGCAGGCTAATCTTCCAAAATGGGGGGCCCAATCCTAGTACCCCTTTAAAACAAATAAGGCTTTAAATTCAGGGGGGGATTATTTATGGGCCGTTCTTTTTAAAAAATTTGGGGTTTTTGGGGCCTTTTTTTCATTTCTGGGGTTTTAAATATTACAGCCAACCATTGCAAGGTCAAGTTTGGTCTATCCCTTCCCTCTTTACCGTGGCACCGACAAGGCTACCCCCCGTCTCCACTCCTTTTCCCCTGGCCATTGAGCCGTGGCCCCTCATTATTAAGGCCCCTTTTAGTGGGCTTTCTTAAGGTCCCCTTTCCAAAAGACCTCTGCTCCATCGCAAGTGCTGATGTTTCCCCTTTCCCAGAGCTTTAGAAGTGGGGAGTACCTTTGGGGAATACTGGGTCTACGAGTTAATTGACAAGTCTTTTATTACCCCAGTGCATGTCCCCTCGAAAGGTGCAAGTATCCACTTAAATGGGCCCCCAATGTTTATTGGGTTACAGTGAGTCCCCGACTTACGTCGTTCCGACTTACCTCTGTCCCCTAGTTACGAACGGGGACCGGAACGACGCAAGCCAGGGACAGCTGACAGCGTCCGGATGCTGCGGTGGCCCGGGCGCTGTCAGCGATCTTCGCAGTTGTATGCGACTCCTGAGAGCGCATGCAGCTGACTCTCCGGTCGGCGTCCGGGCACTGCCATGTCCCCGGCACCGGCGGGGATCGCTTCAGCTCTATGCGACTCCTCTCGGAGCGCATAGAGCCGAAGCCTCTGTTGCGGAGCAAAGAGCGAGCACTCCCTGCTCCGCAATAGAACTCCGGAAGGCCGCAAACAGACATGCGAGTTTCCGGAGTCTCCGACACAGACAGCACGCGATGTCATCATGCTGCCCGCGACGCCTGATGACATCACCGGCCTGTGCCAGAAGACCAGGAGTCGGAGGTAAGCCTCGGAGCAGCGGGGGAGCGAGGTGAGTATTTGTATTTGTTTTTTTATTTAATAAGCCCTATCTATACCTGCCTATGAGGGGACATATACCTGCCTATACCTGCTATGGGGGACCTATACCTGCCTATGAGGGGACATATACCTGCCTATACCTGCAATGGGGGACCTATACTGCCTATGAGGGGAAAATATACCTGCTAAGAGGGACATATACCCGCCTATTAACCATGCTATGGGGGACATGTACCTGACTATAACTGCTATGGGGGACATGTATCTGACTATACCTGCTATGGGGACATATACCTGCCTTTATCTGCTATGGGGGACATATACCTGCTATGGGGGACATATACCTGCCTATGAGGGAACATATACCTGCTATACCTGCTATGGGGGACATATACCTGCCTAATAATTACACACCATACATTACACCATACATTTTACTAAATATATTGGTTCCGACTTACATACAAATTCAACTTAAGAACGAACCTGCAGTCCCTAACCCGTATGTAACCCGGGGACGGCCTGTATAACGATCTCCAGAACCCCAGCAGACTTTTATGCCCTGAACATTACCCCGTTACTGGCCTCTTTGCGCAGTAGGGTCAGCGCGTGGAGTAAACGCCCTCTCTCCCTTATGGCCAGGATTAGTCTAGTGAAAATGGTCCTGTTCCCGAAAATACTGCATTCCCCTGTCTATTTAAATGCCACAGTCTTCCGGACCATTAACTCGACTTTGCTCTCTTTTATCAGAAACAATGGGAGCTTCCGGTTATCCTTGTCAGTCTTACAGCATCCTTGGGATTTGGGCGGTGCATCTTTCCCTGACCTGTGGCTCTACTACCGGGCGGTGCAAGTTTCGCATCTACTCAGATGGCACACCACTGTTGCGTGAGGGTCACGGACCTGCTACTTAAGGGTCATTCCATGTCAAGTGAACCAATGATTTTTACCTCTATATTTTTAATTCTTTTGAGATTTTGTTATTTGGTAGTAGTATCTCAGAGAATACAAAATGTGAAGGAAAAAAAATTCTAGAATTTTTTTGATTTTCAATTGATTTCCAAAGTTCGGAAAAAGTGTGAATTTCGGTGTTGCCTGTTTTTACATTTCTCATCATAACTCAGACTAGAAAAAAGATAGAGAAACAAAATAAACACCATTCTACTCAGAACTGTGCATGCTTTCACCAGATATGTCACACGAGTATCTTCGTTAATATTTTACCCATGCGAGCGCAAACGCAAAATTTTAAAATGCATTTCCGAAAAAAAAGTTTAATCTAAAAATTTCCAAAAATGCACATGTGCCTGCTATGCTCCTATCCACATCTGTACCAAAATTCAAGTTAGGATCGCGATGAGATCATATTAAAAAATTTAACTATTTCAGTGTCAATTCGAAAATCTTGACTTCACATCTGTTCAGCCTGTGGTCTAAAAGTGTGGGTTCTATATTTACCAAATAATCCATGATTTTTGATATTACTGTATTATTGTATTAGGTTACAGCTTAGAAGCAGGAGAGGACAGCGGAGAACGCTTTGTTAGGGCTCAACCTGAGAATGAAGAGGGGTAGACAGTGAATGCAGAGCAGATGACAGGCCAGCAGCTCTGTCAATCATGTGAAGTATCTGCCCACCGCAGAGTCTGGAAGTAAGGGTATGTTCACACGGCGTCTTGTGTCCGTGTGAACATCCGCATCACAAAAGCGGATGTTCACACAGACACAAGACACAGCTTCAGAGCTTTCATGTCCTGACATGTTCACTCTTGAAAAAACAGTAGTCTCTACACAGACATCAAGGGAGTCGGTGTGCTACAATAGTGGTGAGTGTGTTCGGCGCTGGTGGCTGCTACTGTACGCTCCAAAGATTGTGAAAATGAAATATTAGAATTGACTTTTTTGCATCCTTCTGGTCCAGCGCCAGACTTTGTGTATACAAGAAAACCGAGTAGATGCCTCCTATAGCTAGGTAGCTGCCCCCTTTAGCCAGGTAGCTGCCCCCTTTAGCCAGGTAGCTGCCCCTTTTAGCCAGGTAGTGCCCCCTTTTAGCCAGGTAGTAACCCCCTATAGCCAGGTAGATGCCCCCTATAGCCAGGCAGTACCCCCTATAGCCAGGTAGTAGCCCCCTATAGCCAGGTAGTAGCCCCCTATAGCCAGGTAGTACCCCCTATAGCCAGGTAGTAGCCCCCTATAGCCAGGTAGTAGCCTCTTATAGCCAGGTAGATTCCCCCTATAGCTAATAAAAATAAAATAATAAAAGCTACTTACCTCACCAGGTTCCCTGCAGCACGTCCAGGTCCTGGTGCTGGTCCATGCCGCCACACAGCTCCGGAGATCTCCTGGGCCGGTGGAGGCTGCCGACCGAGGAGATCCAGTGTCTCTGGGGGCTGTGAGTACAGATGTGCGTCACACCCCCTGCGACACTGATGTGTATGTACAGCGCTCACGGGAGAAGGCAGGAGGGGAACGATCCCTCCTGCCTCCTCCCTGTACGAGCAGCTGCACACATTCATTTTAGTCCAGCCTGGCCCAAAGTGGTTCTGGGCATTAAAACTGGCAATAAAGTGGGCAGACGGCAAGTTTTCACTGAGTTGAATAAGTAACATGTTTTTAAAGGGTTAAATGACTTTGAGCCATTGGTCCCACACTGCCATCACACTGAGGCCTCGTTCACACGGCTTATTCTGCCGCGGATTGGCGCCGTACTGCGCGCTGGATTTGCGCTGCAGTACGGCGCCAATCCGTCAGAGTGATTACGGTAATCCACTGCTCTCATAGAGAACAGTGGATTCCGTCGCTCCTCCCCGCTCGGCGAATCCGCCGAGGGGGGAGAAAGTGACATGCACATTATTTACGGCGCGGACGCGCCGTAGATAATGCGTTGTCTATGGGGCCGGGTAGCGGCACCCCCGCCGCGCTCCGGCTCCGTCCCCGTCCCGCCCCTTATTCACGACGGATTTGTGAGCGCACAAATCCGTCGGGAATAAGCCGTGTGAACACGGCCTAAGAGGGATGCCGCACATCAAATTCAGTTTAGTATGGCCTGGCCCAAAGTGATTCTGGGCATTACAACTGGCATTAAAGTGGGCAGACGGGCAGATTTCACTGATTTGAATAAGTAACAGGTGTTTTTACAGGATTAAATGATTTTGGGGCCCCCCGATAAAATTTATTTTGGTTTTTAGCCGGGCCCAAAAGGGGTTTGGGCATTAAAACTTTGCAGAAATGAAACATCCCAAAAAAAAAAATTTTTTTTTTTTTTTTCACTATTGTCAAGCAAATAAAGCTGTTCTTTGATTTGTTTTTGGGTTTTTTTTTTTTTTTTTTTTGCTTTTTTATAATTTGTTCCTCCAAGTGCACGACTTCCTGGCTTGTCCCTGTGAGCTTTGATAGCAGTAGTGAGAAAGTTTTGTTTTAGGGTCTTTTTTCGACTGTCCCCTGTTTTATTGACATTACCTGACAGAAACCCCTCCCATATTTACCTTTCATTTGCTGTTTCCACTTATTCTTTTAATTCTCTGCAGAAAACAATAGACCATCATGCATCATTACCTTTTAGTTTTTAATTACACTTAAAAAGAAAAGTAGAGTAAAGTAAAGTGGATTAGTTCCCAGGTGTACTAAAATGTTTTCTTAAGGTATGTTTCAGGTTATTGTGCGTGTTATTTGTCCCACAATAAGCAGGGTTTTTTGGAAACCACGCGCTGCCCTGTACTCGGCGAAAATTCGCAATTAGCTAGAAAATAACCCGTGTGAACTCCCCAAACGAAAAAGGAAAATTTTTTTAAATGTATTTATTAGTTCCCAAAATAAAAAAAAAGTCCAATTTTTTTTTTTTTTAAATATATCGTTTTCCAGGAATATTGCTTTTATCAAAATCCTCCTTTTGGTGGCAGCGCCCCTTTTTAAAAGGGGCAGTTTTTACAAATTTTGAAAAAGGAACTGGTGTTTTTCAAATTTTTTTTAAATGATTTTTGGGCCATGATTCACACTGATTTTGACAAAAAAGGGAGGGGGGCCCCCGATCAAATTTTGGAAAAAAGGTCTAAAACGCATTTCCGAAAGCACCCCAAAACACCCATCCGACAGCCCCCAAAACACCCTCCAAAGTTCAATGAAATTTTCCCAAATTTTATTCAATGAAGTCCAGTGGGGACAGGACATTTTTTAGTGCCACAATTAAATCGATATTTAAATTTTCGGCCCTAATGCCCATAATCATTTTTGTCACATAGGCCTGCAGTGGGACTGTTGTGTAAACGGCCGACCCGTTTTGGGAATCGCTATTTTTTAAGGTGAATCAAATGTTTGGGTATAGGGGCCCCCCGAATGATTTGAAACTGTCAAAACTTTCTGGGGCAGAATCTATGATTTTTGGCGTTTAAAATGCCAAATTTCATGACATGTTAAGAATGCCCCTGATTTATAAAACCCGTTTGTCCCAGCAGGCCCATAAATCAGGTCCCTTCTAGCGCTTTTTTACGACATTTGGGCTCAAGAAAAACATTTTAAAAGTGCTTACCTGTTAAGCTGTAATGCGTCTGGGAAAATCCCAGTAAAAAAGGGTTGGGCAAATCTATAACTTCGTAGGGGTTTAGTTCATCCCCCCCTCCCGCACGCCCCCAAGCCCCGGGCGCTTTTACAAGTGCCGCGGGCGCTCTGTGTTTCCCCTGATACTGGGCTTTTTTTAAAAACTATAGCAAAAGGGCGTTTTTTATTCCTTCCCTAGCATTTTTAAATGTCCCCTTTTTTGACAAAAAGCATAAATTAGGCGCATAGCATATCATTTGCTGACTTTAAAACGCTTTTCAAATGTGTTGTCCCTGGGTATAAATGCCCCTTAGTTTCGGTTTTTTCTACATTTCATTTGTTTTTTTTTTTTTTTTTTTATTTTTTTTTTAAAAACTTTTTTTTTATTGTAAAACACTCGTAGTATACATCAAATCTCGGGGAAAACATGGGGCCACTACCCAACATTTGTATTCAAAAAAGGGAAACAAAAAAATTGTATCAAAGATAAGACTCAGCCTATTTCCTACCCTTTAGCTGGCCATGTGAATCTGGATGACTTGATTTCCTTCGTCAACCCAAAATTTCAGTACCCTTTGGGGGGCCCTTTTACTTTTGAAATTACCAGCTTCACTCTGCCACTTTCCAATTAGGGGGTGTGTTAGCATTTAAATTTTTAATTAAAAGGGGGACAACAAAAAAAAAAAAAAGGGGGGGGGGGTGGGGAAAAAAGGGGAGGGGGGGGGGGGAGGAAAAAACAAAAGGGGAAACCCTTTACCCGGGGCCCGGAAATCCGAAAAAACCCCATGAAGAAGCCCCAAACGGTGACTTTCGCTTTCCATTTTTATTTTGGGGTAAATTTTTATAGGTGGTACAGTATCTGCCGTTTGGTTCGTCAGGTTTTCCAAAGTAGTGAATTAAAAGCAACTCTTTATTTTGGTTTTGAGTGTGTTGGGTAGCATTTTTAATGAATGGTGACCACTTTTGGGAAAAAAAAGTGTTGTGTTCTTTTCCCCTTTTTGTGCGCCGCTTGACCCAGCCCTTCGGGAATTTTTGTGGGGTTTGGTTTGTCGGGAAATTTAACCCTAAGAGTGGGGGGCCCCCCGGTTGAACCAGCACTGCAAGAAAAATTTTTGGCCGCTGCCGAACTTTAGAACAGTAGCCGTTTTTGAATGCTTGAGATGGAGGTATAGTCCCCAGGGAATACCCCAATATTTCCCCCATATGTTTAAATTTGGGCACCCCGGGGAGAAGATTTCTGGCTGTAAAGGGAAAAGTTGGGCCAGAAAGTCTGTATCGCCGGGAAAGCCCAAAAAGGGCATTTGTAATAGATTTGCGGGGGGGCTTTGGCTTTTTGGGGACATGCGTGGGTGTCAGTTTTTCCCCCATCGGGGAAACCTCGGGTGCGGGGAGACTTTCCCGATTATGTTTTGTTTGGAAACCCAAATTTCCCAGTAGTTCATGGATGGTAAATATTTGGCCGTTTGGGGATGAGCGCGGTTAGCAGAAGGTCGGGAGCAGAGAGGGAATCTTTCTTTTTCCAAAATATGAGGTCCCCATGTTTTTAGTGTAGTCTAAGGGTTTGTATAAAAAGGTTTGTGAATTTTTTGGGGAAAGTCCCTTTTTAGTTTTTTTGGGAAGTTGGTGTAATTTTGAGAAATGGATCTTTCCCAAAGGTTTAGGTTCTAAGTGTTTAAAGGTTGCCAGTATTTTGCTACATGCTGTAAATGGGTAAAAAGGGGGGGGGCCCTTTTTGGGGGGAAATTTTTAAGTTGTGCTTGTTAAAAAAAAGTATGGGCTTTTTTGTCTGCGTATCAATGAGACCCGCTATTTGTTCCCCATAAGCCTTCCATTTTTTAAAAGGGCTCAACGGCGGTTTGGGCCCCATGTGGAAATTTGGATTGTCTAGGGAACGGTAGTAGGGGGGAGTGATTTGGGTTTAATCCTAATATCTGTCTCGGTTTTTGGGGTTTCGGGGAGGGGCCATGCGTCATTATTAAGGGGTTTTTCGTGTTTTCTGAAGGAAAATTTGGGGGGTATGGGGGGGGAAAGGACTTACTAATAAAAATTTTGGGGGGAAAAACTGTTGTTCTAGGGTTGGGGGTCTTTTTGGAATTTTGCGGGACATTGGCTATCCAGTCCCCTACTTTTTCTGAGTTGTGCCCCCTATGTTGTATGTATGTACTGGGGAAAAAATTGTTTCCCCCCTTTGGAGGGACGCTGGGCCAAGACGATCATACTTGTGCGGGGTTCGGTTTTTTCCAGTTAAAAGCTCTAAAACAGCCGGTTATTTCTTTTAAGTCTTTTGGTTTTGAAGTACAGTGGTAATGATTGTGGAGATATAGCATTTTTGGGGAAAATACGATCTTTCTTGCCCAGGTTCGCCCTACCCGGTGGGGTAATTTTCATTTTTTTTCCGGGTTCAAAAAAAAGTTTCTCTTTTTTCTTTTAAAAGGGGGGTAAATTTAAAGTTTATGATCTGGTTGCATTGCCCGGGTTTTTAAAAACCCCCCCAAGTAGGATAGAGTGTGACTTTCCCATTTAAAGGGGTTTAGGGCACGGCCCGAGGGGGGTGGACGGTCCCCAGCAGCGGGGCCCTTGATTTATCTTAAATTGCCTTGAAGCCTGACAGGGAGCCATAAAGTGGGAAGAGGGTTCTAGGATTTTTGATAAGGCATTTCCCGGGGTCTGGTGGATGTACATTTAAGACATCATCTCCCAAAGCGGATACTTTGATTTGTGCGACCCAATTTGAACCCCCTAAAAGGGTACATTTGTCTCCAAGTTTTCTTAGCAGTGGGTCAATGGAAAAAAAGTTTGAAAAAAAAGGGGGGGTTTAAGGGACTTTCCCTGACGGGTGCCTTATAAATTGGTATTTTATTTAAAAGGTGGGTTTAAATTTACTTTCAGCATCGTGTGACAGTTCCCCTGGCGTGGCTCGAAAAGATAGAAATAGGTTAAAAACCCTCTGTGTCTTAAGAATTTTAGTAAAAAAAATTCCCATGAACAGATTTTAAAAACGCTTTTCGCGTAAAAGGCTGAGGAGCATTGTTTTTGGTTTGGTTGACCGATTTTCTAAATCGTTGCTGCTATGTTTTTTTGATCCCACGGTGGAGTGTCTTTTTTAAAGGGAAAAACCCATTTGGCTTGGGGAAACAACAATGGCCCAAAACTTTCCTTGTAGGGGTTTTTGGCTGGGTTTTTTCCGTGAGGATTTTATGTTTTGGGTTTTAAATAGTAAAGGGGGGTCTGTAGGATTAAAATGTGTGGGGGTCCCTGCCGGGCTTCAGTATCAAGATCGTCTCGGATGCCAAAAATTCAGATGTTTTTTTGGCACTGTCCATTGTTTACCCCCCCCAGAAAACTAGTGGGTGTGGGGACTCATGTGCTGGGGGTTAGCAGTATTTTTTAGTATTCTGCCGAAAGGCCATCTGGTCCTGGCGTGTTGTTGTTAGGCAGGCTGGTTTTTGTTCTATTTATTCCCCCTAGTTTTTATTCCTTTCTAGACATTTTTTTTGCAACCCGTAGGTAGTTTTGGTAGGGATAAAATTTTGTGGGAAATTTCCCCATGGGGGCTGGAGTCTAGGGGGCCGCCTTTGGGGAAGTCAGTAAAATACTGGGTGAATGTTCTGTAGGGGTTTAGGGGAATGCGCCCAGCAATTTTGTATTTGGGTTTTTAGCGAGAGAATGTGGCTTTGGGGTCGAGGGGGGGTCTTTGAATTTTTTTTCCGCAAAGAGGGAGCAAATCTTTTTTCCCCCAATCTGAAATCCCTGTTTCGGATCGCCTGGGATGCCCCATTTCGCTTGCCCCTGTAGGTATGTTTCCTTTAGTTGTTTGGCCCCCAGGGTTTCTTTTTGGTTTTAGGGGGTTTTGGGGTCAGTGATATAGGCCTGATGGGCCGTGGTTAAATAAAGAGTTTAATTGGACATATTGTTTGGGGGAAATTCTTTTGCTTTATATTTTAGGTAGGAAGTGCCCATGGCCCCTAAGCCCTGGGGGGAAGGATTTAGAAGAGATCAGAAATAAATTTTAAAACGGGGGTTGGGTTCCCTGTACGCTGGAGTAGAATGTAAAATCTTTGGCTGGCCGGGGTTAAAGGGGTCGCCATGGATCGCGAGATCAAAATGTTCCCCTTTAAAGTTAGAAGGTTTGTTATAGCGCGGGGTCTGTTTTGGGGGTCGAGAGCGATCCCGCTTTCCCGGGGTTTAGAGTGGGGTTGAAGGGGCAAATCCCTTATAAAATTTTGTAGGTTTTTTTCCCTTTGCAGGGAAAAATTTTAAAAGTCGGCATAAAATTGGGAAATTTCGTTTGGGTTGGGGGGGTATTTGTTGGAAGGGGTGTAAATTTAAATTTTATTAATTTGGGGGTCTCTAGTAAGAGGGAATCTGCCCTTTTGGGGGCGGCATATGTGGGGATGTATTACCGGAGAGATAGATGAGTGGAAGGTATTGCTACTCCTCGTTTTTTTTAAAGTGTTGGAGGCCCGGGGAATGTCTTTCCCATCCCGGGGCTCTTAAAAAGGTTATCTTCACCTATTTTCCAAAAGTGTTTTTGTAGGAAGAGGGTGTGTGGTCGAAGTTTTTTAATGTGTGATATTTTTTTTTAGTTTTTGGGGAGTTTAGGCCCGCTAAATTCCCGCTGGTTATTTTTAAATGATGGTGGATGTGTAGTAGTGAGGTGTGTGAGGGGGTTGGCATGGTACTCATCCCATTTCCCGTGGGGTTTTTCGATTGTGCGTTTTGATCTTGTTTTGTGGATGGAGGGTCCACTGTCCCCGCGAGCAGGGAGCGGCCTCCAGGGGGATTAGCTTCTGGTGCGTCGGGCATCCGGGGCCCCAAAGGGAGGGGGGGAGGGAACAAATGGGGAGAGGAAACAAGGGGTTTGCAAAAAAACCAAATCAAAAAAAATGGTAATTTTTGATAAACATAGTAGCAATCATTGCCGTAATCAAAAAAAAATAAAATCAGTTGGGCTAGATTTAAGGCCCAAAAAAATTTCCCAGGACAAAATTTTAAACCCCGATGGGTAGCCCTAAAAGGGGAGTCGCGTAGTCTGGCGCGGTTTAGGGGGTGCATAAAGGGAAAAAAAGGGGCGGGCGCGCTTCCATGGGGTCTTCATAGAAGGTGGTGTCCGTCGGTCATCATTTCAGACGAGCTGGGTATAGAAAATTGAAACCTTATGTTTTTTTTTAAATAGAAGCCTGCATATCCGGGTGAAAGCTTTAAGTTTCTTTTCGACTGAAATAGAGAAATCTTGGAAAATGAGCACGGGTGCGTTTTTTTACTTGGAGTGATATTGCCGCTCTGTATTTCCCGTATAAACCCTTTTCCTTGACTGTCCAGTTTGCATTTCGGGCAATCACCCGGTCTTTTGCCGTCTCTCCACCCCTTGGGGGGCCCCATTCGGGGGGGGCTTTTTGATGGCCAGAGGGTCGTTTGGGAAAGGGCTAGGTTTCAGTGCTTTAGGCCCAAATCGTCCCCCAGGTACTGCTGGATTTTTTCCTGGGGGGACATGTTTTGGGGATTTCCCCCAAAACCCGGGGGTTGTTTCCCCCTTCCCCGTTCTCTTGGTCCCCCAGTTGTCAGTGGATTATCTCGGCGTTTTTGGGATTGAGCAATATCCCCTTTTGTTTGCTTGTGCAGTCGACTCGGAGGACGAACTTGGCCCCTTTAAACCCCTGATTTTCTGCGCGTTTTCGGTAATCTGGGTCAAAAGTGGGTTTACCGAAGCTTGGATCAGATCTTTTCTTCTTTTCGAAGTTTGGGGTAAAAAAGGGTTTTGATACTTCATGGGCCACTGGGAGCTGGGACATTCTGCCGTCAAAGCCTTTTTTATGTAGGTATGTTTGACAAACCGGGGGGACAGGTTTTGGGGGGGTGATGTCACTATCCCTCAATAGCTCTTGGGGCGCCTTTGGGTGGGGAGGCTGGTGGTTTGGGGTAGTTTTTTTGGGTTTTTTTGGGTTTTAGTTTTTATCAAATTTTTGTTTTTTGAGTCCTTGTTTGCAGGGGTTTTTAGAAGTATTTTTTTTTTAAACCCTTCTTTGTGGTTGAGCTGTGGATTGGAACCCTTTAAAAACTTGTCCCTGGTATATGGAGGCTTTTTTCCGTTGAGGGGGAGAGAGACAGCAAGATTTTGTGCCTAGTGGGTGGTGACTAATGCAACATCAGGTCTTGGCAGCGTCCTAGTGGTGAAAAAGAAAGGGGAAAAGGGAGAGAGGGGGTTTCAAAATGTTGTCCCGGTTGGTGTGTTATTAAAACAGGGGGTTGCTTTTTGGGGCTTAAATTTGAAATTTAGGAAACAGTTTCCATCGGACCTTTTTTTGCTTAACTTTTTCTTTTTTTAAAGGGTTTAGGAGTGAATTTTTTGTTTTTTGACCCCGGGCCCCGTGGTTCAGGGAAGGGCCTGTTGGTTTTGGGGAAAATGAAGGGGTTTTGGGGGGGTTTTTGCTTTGGGTTTTACGCAGGGCAGTCAAAGGGTGTGCTGTTGGGAGGGGGGGGGGAGCTGGGGTTGTAAGCTTTTTGGGCCTGGTGTTAGTAATTTGGGGCTCCCAATACTGCTTTTTCTTTATTGAGAAGACACTGTGTTAAGGGGGGTTTTTTTTTTTTGGGGGGTTTCAGTGGGAAAAGGGGGGGGTCTCAAGTAGTGAAATGTCCCGGGTTTTTCCCCTGGTGAGGGTAAACAAGATGGCCGCGAACAAAAAAGGCCCGGGGTTTTCCCCCCGGCAAAAACCCCAAAACTTTTAGCCGGCCCGGGCTTTTTTTATTTAGGGGGCCCCCTTCTTTGGGGGAAATTGCCCCGGTGTTTTATTTTTTTGCCCCCTTAAGGGGGGGTTTTATTGGGGGACTCCCCCCTTTTGGCTCGATTCTCCCCGCGGCTTGTCGGTTATGGGCCGCTTTCCCGTTCGGGCAGGCCCGGGGTTTTAGGATCTCGGGCGGCGCTCCCGTTCAGAGGGTTGGCCTTGGTCCAGGGAAATTCTGCGGTCTCAGGGAGTGACGTTGCCGCCAGTCCTCCGGTTTCCCTTTCCCTTTTGCCCTTTTCGCGGTCCGCCCCGACCCTTGGGGTTGGTCTTGGGGGGTGGCCCCCGGAAGGGGGGGGGGGGCTTTGGGGACCAAATCTGCGTGGGCTCCCCCGGAAACTAGCTGCACACCGCTCCGTCTCCTCCCCATCACTCAGGTGGGTCGTCGCCGTTTTGGGGGCTTCCCGGGGCTTGGTTTTAAACAGGGGGGAAATGGGAAAGGGGGGTCCCCCCTCGGCCCTTTTGGCCTGGTGTTCCCCCTTGTGCGCGGCGGGCGGACTTCAAAAAAGCCGCCGGGCTTTCTTTCCCCCTGCGCCCAGGCTTGAACGAGGGCCCAACTCTGCCTCCGGACCAAAAAAGGAGGGCGGGTTTGGGTCTCCCCTTTTTAACCCCCCTGTCTGTACTCCTCCAGATTGGGTTTTATGCCTCTCGGGGAAGGGGGGAATCTCGATTGGGTCTGGATTTGCCTGAGGGGGACAACAGAGCTCCCCCAAAATTTCGGCCCCCTTTTATGGTCCCGCCCCCGGAAGGCTCTACGTTCATTTCTATGGAATAGGGTGGGGAAAAAGTTTTTGGTGCAAAAAAAACACCCAAAAAATGGCGCAGCCTTAATCGAACATGTCGCCCTTAGTATCTGCAACTAAATCAGTGGCACAAAGTCATTTAACCCTTTAAAAACGCCAGTTATTCAAATCAGTAAAAACTGCCGTCTGCCCATTTTAATGCCAGTTTTAGTGCCCAGAACCACTTTGGTCCAGGCTGAACCAAACTGTATTTGATGTGGGGCATCCCTCTTGTTATGAAGGCAGTGTGGTATGAGTGGCCCAAAGTCATTTAACCCTTTAAAAAACACCAGTTACTTATTCAACTCAGTGAAAACTGCCTGTTTGCCAAATTTAATGCCAGTTTTAATACCCAGAACCACTTTGATCCAGGCCATACTAAATTGAATTTGGTGTGGGGCATCCCTCTTAGGCCGTGTTCACACGGCTTATTTGTGCGCGGATTGGAGCCGTACTGCGCGCCGGATTTGCGCTATCCGCCGGGCGGGGAGAAAGTGACCTGCACATTATCCAGGCGCAATACGCGCCGTGGATAATGAAGGTCTATGGGGCAGGCGGGCCGCGCCCCCGCACCCGCCCATTATTCAAGCCGTAAATTGCGAGCGAAATCCGGCTCGCAATTACGGCTTGAATAAGCCGTGTGAACCGGGCCTTAGTATGATGGCAGTGTGGGATCAGTGGCCCAAAGATATTTAACCCTTTAAAAACACCAGTTACTCATTCAACTCAGTGAAAACTGACCATCTGCCCACTTTGATGCCAGTTTGAATGCCCAGAATCACTTTGGGCCAGGCTGGAGTAAACAGAATTTGATGTGGGGCATCCCTCTTAGTATGATGGCAGTGTGGGATCAGTGGCCCAAAGCCATTTAACCCTTCGAATCTTAGTTTTAGGTTTTTGCTTTGATGCCCATTTTATGCCAGTGTTTTCCAAGATGATTTCAACTGGTTTCTCCTTGGTCCACATCACTGTAATGAAGTTTATTAAGCTGATAAGTTTTCCTATTTATTATCCTTTTTAAAACAAAACAAATTTTTTTTCCTGCGAATAAGAAACCAACTTCAGCTTCGTCTTCCTACAGCAGCCACATGACAGACTCTCCCTCCAGTCCCCATCTCCCTCCCTCCTCCTTCCTCTGCTGGGATTTACTGCACTGGATCCTGTTACATGGAAAATGAAAGTGAAAATAGGATTCAGACATTATAGAGCTGGATACACCCGTGCATTGTGAAATGGCGGAGCCCAGAGCCTTGTTCCTGCTCGCACTGTGTCAGACATGTAAGTACAGCAATTACTCTCAGGATACACAGCTGGTAGTGTCAGTGGAGGCTCTGAAAACCTATAAGCCTAAGTTTATGTTCATTTTAATAATAATAAAAATAATAATAATCTTTATTTCTATAGCGCCAACATATTCCGCAGCACTTTACAATTTAGAGGGTGTACATACAGACATTACACATTAAAAGAACTTACAAATGAGACACAAGTGGTGAGGCCCCTGCTCGTGAGAGTTTACAATCAATTAGGGTGAATGGGGAAAAAAGGGTTGAAAAAGTGCCAATTTTTTAAAATGGCCCGGGAAATTTTTTCTTTTTAAAAAAAAAGGGGGTTTGGTTTACAGGGAAAAAGGGAAAAACCCTTGCCACCCAGACGGGAAACATCAATACAGATAAGTGCCTGTGAGTCCCCAAGTGCAGGGATTTGACAGAGGGTGGGGGATAGCAGTTAGGATCTTGGGGGCCAAAACCGAAAAAAGATGTATTTTTCGGGGCCCTTTTAAAACTGGAGGTTTAAAAGGTCCCTGATCGCCCCGGGAAATTTTCCAAAAGAAATTGGTCCGAAACGGTTGAAATTTTTTTGGCGGGACTTGGGAGGTTGGGATGATTGGGGAATGTAGCCCGTTTAACATCACAAGCGGAGAGAAAGGGGGAGGGGGGTAGCCCAGAACGGGGAGAGATTTAGGAGGGCAACACGGGGAAGCTTTATTTGGAGATTTGCGGGATTTTTTATTTTGAAATTCTGAAACTAAATAGGTACCGGGTGCAGTGCCCGACACGGGGTAGAGCACCCAGAAATAGGGGCGGGAAAGAAAGACAAGCCATTTTGGGGCCCAAATTTTGCCCTTTGGGGCCCCACATGAAAGAAGGAAGAAGCTTCGAAGTGAATAATCGAGTCTCGTTTTCAGTGTATAATGCCCTAAAAATGTATAAAAGGTTTTTTTGGTCATAAAGGGGTGTTAAGTTCCCGCCCATCCCCCGGGTGTTTTGGGCACATTACGGAACTTGGGCCATTGGGTAATGCCCCAAACATGAAAAAGGGTTATAGACGGGCAAAATTTAAGAGAAGCCATTAGAATAGCATGCAGTGATTTTAAACAAGGGGACTGACCTGCTTGGGGGAAACCACGGGTTCCCAAAAGCCCTGGCTGTGCGGCTCTTCTGGATGTTAAAAAAAGGGGTTTAGAGCAAAAAAATACATTTCAAATTTTAAAGGGTAGTAAAAATTAAAAATTTAAAAAATGTGAAATCGGGGGTTTTTTAAAAGTAAAATTTTTTTTAGTTTCTTTTTTTTTCCAAAAAAATTTTAATAGTAGATTATTTCAATATTTTGGAAATTATATTTTTTTATAAAAATTTTTTAATGATAACATTTTTTTTAAATTTTTAAATAATTAAATTTATATTTTTTCATAATTATTAAAAAAGGCTTTTATTATTGCGGGGGGTAATTTGAAAAAAATTTTTAAAATTTTTGCACCTTACAGCAAATTACCCCACTTCGCCCCCCTCGGGCCCTCGGGCAAAAGCACTTTTGACATAGGTCGGCCTGTGCAGCATAATGCGCCGGGTTTTGGGCCGAGCCACTTTCCCATATACGGTTAAATTTTTTTTAGTTTTTGTTCGACCCCCCCCTAAAACCCCCCCTCATTTGGGCGCATTAGAAATTTGTAAAAATTCTTACGAACAATGCGCCTAACACATGATTATTGCACCCAAACCCCGGGGAGCCGCACAGTGAGCGCAGGTACGCCAAAAAAGGGTGAAAAGTCCGCCCCCCAAACCTTTTCCCCTATATTTTTAGTTTTCCCCTTTTTTGATTGGGGCTTTTTTTGTAATACCCTTTGGTTGATTTCTATGGAGGATTTTTTCGATTTTGGGAATTTCACAAATCTGCAAAAAGAACAAAACGGGCCCCAAATTTTTTAAAAATCATGTTTCCTTTGGTGAAAATATTTGGCTTTTTTAAAGCTGGCCTTTACACAGAATTGTAAAATGGGGGAGCCCCCAAAGCTTGTTCTTGCTCCAACGGGTTTCATACATTAATAAGAAATTTAAACTGACCCTCACAACACATAGCGGGTTGCGTAAGAGGGTCCTGAAACATATCTGCTTTTGTTTTGATTTTGGTTTTTTTTTTTTGGGCTTTTACGGGCCTCTTGGGTAGGGTTCACACCGTCTTGCATCCGTGAACATCCACTTTCAGAGGGCTTTTTCGGGACCGACAGAACAAACCCAGAGACACGTCAAAAAATTTAGTTTTTGGTTTTTACCCAATCCCGCCCCCCCCCAAAAGAGGAACACAACGGCTTTTCAAAAGAGAGTTCTCCCTGCGGGGTTTGAAACGCCCTTTGTCGGGTCCGTTTTTTCAAAGAAACCCGGGCAATTTACTTTTTAAGGTGTGTTTTTGGGTATTACTTTACCTATGAAACTGTTTATAAGTTTGTTATAACTAAAGAACCCTTTTTTATTGCATACAGAAATACTATTTTTTCACCTACCTGTTAAAAATTTAATAGGGGTTGATGCATGGGGTTTTGGGATCTCGCACGTGGGTGAAAACCTTGCTTTTAATTGATATAAGGTGCATTTTTCGATATATCATTGCTATTTTTCTCTCAAAGCACCTATAAAATGTCATTTGATAAAATTGCAGCCCTCGCGGAAAATAAAGCAGACACACTGGTTCTATCGGATATTGAAAGACAACATATAATACAAGATGCTGAAGAGGCAGGATTGGGATGGAGCGTAGAACAAAACACCACACCTGTGAATTTAACCTAGAAATTTGAACACCTCAAGAAAAGAGATCTAAATCACAGATTGCATGCATCGACTTTGACGGAGTTTTTAAAAGTTCAACGTATACCTAGAGGTTTGCGTAGCCCATCAGTACCTTTACTATTAACCCCTTAAGGACCTGCCGTTTTTTTTTTTTGTTGTTGACACGTTCGTTTTTCCCTCCTCGCCTTTCCAGAGCCATAACTTTTTTATTTTTCCACCTACATAGACACATGAGGGCTTTTATTTGCGGGACAAGATGTACTTTCTAATGGTGTTATTCACTATACTATAGAATATACTGGGAAACCGCAAAAAAAATTCCAAGTGGTACAAATTGTGAAAAAAAAACGTATTGTCGCCATGTTTGCGGGGGTTTTGCTTTTACTGCGTTCAATCTTCGGTCAATACAATGTGTTATCTGTATTCTACAGGTTGATATGCATCCGGCAATACCAAACATGTAGGGTTTCCGTTATGTTTTGGTACCGTTAAAAAATTCCAAACTTTTTCTATTTTTGAAATTTGCGCCGCGGTGCCAGTTTGTGCGACCAATAAATTTTTTGTACTAACGCCTATGGACGTCAGTGAGGGGGCATTTTGGGCGGGCCGAAGTGTACTTTTTATCGCTAGCCGTTTGGAATGCATGCGACTTTGTTGATCATTTTTATTCCATTTTTTAAGTGACGGAAAATGACCAAAAAACCCGCAATTATGGCATTTGGAATTTCTTTTCTTCTACGGTGTTCAGCGTACGGGATAAATGATGTTATATTTTTATAGATCGGACTTTTTCGGATGCGGCAATACCAAATATGTGTAACTTTTATTATTTTATTGTTTTTATTTGTAAAATGGGGAAAGAGGGGTGATTTGAACTTTTAATCCTTTTTCTTGTACTTTAAAACTGTATTTTTTTTATTTTATTTTTTTACTTTAACATTGAGGCCACCTATGGTGCTTGACCACTAGGTGGCGCGATTGTCAATACAGTCTAATGCATTGCATAGGCAATGCATTAGACTGTACCAAGATGGGGGTTTCCCCACTTCCTGTCTGCGGACAGTAGTGGGGCAAACCAGGACATGGAAGTGACAGGAGCCTTCCCAAGGCTCCCCGCTGCCATGTCAGGGGGTCGGATCACTGCAGCTATGCTGTGGCGGTGCCGATCACCCTCAAGATCGGTGTGGGGCACCGATCTTAATTCATTCAGACGCCACGGCCTTCTTTGCCGCGGTGTCTGATGGGTTAAATAGCGCAGGCGGGCGACGCTGCCCGTTCGCGCTGTAACACCCGGCGGCTGTACGAGGGGGGGGGAGGGGTCGCGGAGCGATCCCCCGGCAAAGCCCTTTATGGACCCTGGGATGTACTCATACGTCCAGGGTCCTTAAGGGGTTAAAAGAAGATGTGAAATATGTGGATAAATGGTATGCAATCAGCAATAGATACTCTTTGAACTTAATGTTGCTAACAGTGAAACACCTGCAAAAGGCAATCTGTACTTTACATAGTGAAATTAATAAAATGGATGAAGAACTTAAAAAAACAAAGGTAGGAACATATGACAAAATAAAGGAGGACATTGAAATAATGTTGAAGAAAAATAAGGAACAAATGATGGCTGTAAAATTAAAGAAATTTGAAAGGGATGCCAAAGATTATCTTTATAATAAGGTGTATACATGGGCTAGAGATAAAAAAAAAAAAAAACATACCCAGCGAACATATATGCACAGACTAAAAACAGGTGAAGCCAAATCGTCTAAATCTGATATTACGAGTGACGAACAAATGGTCACTAGATCCAATAAAAATACTAAAGGGAAGCCTTTTTTAAAGGTAAGAATGGAGACAGATACTACAAGCAACAAAAATGCCGAGGAAGAAAACAGAATACGGCCAAAACAAAAACGAAAAAAACAATGGCCAAGAAGAAATGAATAGCCTGATTGTGAATTTCATCAAAATCACTCACTGATAGACAAAAGGATGTACTGGAGAAAAGACTGAACTTTGTTCCGAAAAATAGTTTACCGCTATTTGACTTTGAAAAGGACTTTTATAAGTTTTGAAGGAAGATTAGATTAAAAATGTATTTTGGTAGTAGCAAAAAATTAGGAAGTAAGGAAACATCAGGTAGATTATACAAAAAAAGTCAGTTTGATCCTCAAATTGCTAGTTCTAATCTAGAAGTTTTTGAAAAGATGGTTAAATCTGAAGTTTCAGCTAAATGGGATTCACAAAAGAGCAAACATAGGAATAATATGAACAAGGCAGAACGCCTTGCACTCGGAGAATTGCAAAATGATCCCAAGTTAGTCATTAAAAAAGCTGACAAGGAGGGTGCTACAGTCGTTATGGACCGTAGCAAATACCTACAAGAAGCTGATAAACAATTGCAAGATGAAGAGGTTTATACTAAACTAGAAGGCGATCCTATCAAAGAAATTAAAATTTATATTGATAAATACCTAAATAATGCACTAAATGGGGAAGTCATAGATAAAACTATTCTATACTTGGTCCCTAAAATTCATAAAACATTGATTGATCCCCCATGCTGTCCAATTGTGTCTGGAATCGGGTCGGTATTCCAGCTATTAGCTGTGTATGTTGATGATGTATTGCAAGGCATTGTTAAAAATCTGCCAAGATGTCTTAAAGTCACAGGAGACTTCTTAGATAGAATTGAACATATAGATGTAAATGACATAACTTTTTTGTGCATGTTTGATATTAAAAGCTTATACACTAACATCGCTACTGAAGAAGGTATGAATGCTGTTCGAGAAAAATTAAAAAATAATTCAGGTCTTACAAACAGAAAAATTAAGTTTCTTATGGATCTTCTAGAGATCGTACTAACTAAAAATTATTTTAGGTTTGGAGAAGTGTACTATGGGCAACAGCAGGGGACCTCGATGGGGTCACCTGTAGCCCCTAGTTACGCGAATATATATGTGGAAACTGTTGAAACTAAATATATCGTTCATGGTGTCTACAGACAGTAAATTAAGACCTGGCTGAGGTACGTGGACGATATTTTCGTTCTGTGGACAGGTTCTGAAGAAACTCTGATTGAGTTTAATAACTATATCAATCAGGTACATCCTTTACTGGAATTTACCATTACCAAGAGTCAAGACACAATTAACTTCTTAGACGTAACCATTACTAAAAGAGGTTCTCTACTTGATTCCTCTATTTATGTCAAAGAGACGGATCGCAATAATGTTCTGCATTAAGCAAGTTACCATGCACCGCATATCACTAAGGGTATACCTAAAGGTCAGTTTGTTAGATTGCGTAGGATCTGTTCTACTGATCAAGAAAACCAATGTAATAAGGAGGAGATGATTTAGAAATTTACTAGCAGAGGATATCCTAAAAATGAGGTTACCAAAATAGGACAAGAAATTGGAGAGATTGCTAGGGACGAGATACGCAACCAAAAAAGAGTTAAAATTGATGATTCAAACAGAATCGACTTTATGTCAACCTATGATTATAATAATATCATAAAAAATGCTATATTAAGATCGTGGAAAATCTTACAAACTGACCCCATTTATGGCAACCACTTTAGAGATAAACCAAGATTTGTCTATAAAAGAGGTAAAACTATTGGTAATTACATTGTACGTTAAGACATTAGAAAAACTATGTCTAAACAATCCTTTTTAAAAACTCAGAAAAAAGGCACATTTGCCTGCCTATCGTGCCAGAATTGCTCTAGCATCATTAAAGGTCCAGGCATCACACATCCCACTAAAGGGTATTTTATACCTAGTAAAGGTTTTTACACATGCAACACTACAGGTGTGATTTATATGCTTAAATGTCTGTGCGGCAAAGTCTATGTTGGACAAACTACCCGTCCCATCAAGATAAGGTTAAATGAACACCGATCGCAAATAAGGTTATTTAAAACCAGAACTTCTGTACATGACACTCTGACAATAGAAAATAAAAAAACTAAAAGCGTTGAATCGTCTGTGGCTAAACATTTCTTTGAAATGAACCATAACATTAGCGAACTAAAGTGGTGTGTACCGGACCATGTAGAGGGTAATGATAAATAAAGAGTTAGATTAAGTTTATTACAGAAAGAAGTATATTGGATTACAAAACTACAATCGCTTTCCCCACTAGGTCTTAACGAGGAGTGTCATTTGAATGTATTTCTATAACAGTAGGAAATTTAGATATAATATTATAGATTTGTGCAAGAAGGTACTTATGTATGATGCTAATGTTATATTATCTATTTTAACCCCTTAACTCCCAGGCCTGAAAAGTAGTTAATGACCAGAACGTTTTTTTTAGTTTTTGCCTCCTTGCGTTTCAACAGTTGTAACTTTTTTATTTTTTCAATGACACAGTTGGATGAGTCCTCTTTTTTCGAGACAAGTTGTACTTTATGGGGAAATAGTTTAAGTTCACCTATAAATAATTGCAGAATTTTTTTAAATAAAAAAAAAAAATGTGGGGTTTTTTTTACATTTTTTTTACACTGTTCATATTTCACATGTAATAACTTGTTAGATTAATTCTACAGGTTATTACGGTCGTGTAGATACCTAATATGTGTAGGTTTTTTTGTGTGTGTAATTTATGCACAATTATTTTTTATTAAATATTTATTTTTATTTTATTATTTATTTTTTTATTCTTTTTTTTACACTTTTATGTTTTTGTTTTTTTTTTACTTTTTTTGTTTAATCCCATGAAGGGAGAACTGTTATACTTTTTTTTTTTTTACACTTAGTAATGTATTAGCATATTCATATATGCTAATACATTATAATCTGTGTCAGTCTGCACAGGCAGTGTTCAGGACAGCACACAGGCTGGCCTGAACACTGGCTTGTTACACAGACAGCTCTGGGGCTACTCTAGGTCCCCAGGGCTGACTGTGCAGCCGTTCCCTGAGCTCTGTTGGGTGACCGGGTGTTCCGATCACCCGACAGAGCAGGGGAACCCTTTGATTGCGCTGCGGTAACGCACCGCTGCAATCAAAGGGTTAAAGCATCAGGTTGTGGAGGTTTCCTCCGATCCCCGATGCTTGCAGGAGATGCTCTGGGGGGGCTGTGTAGTACAGCCCAGATCCCAGCTCAATTTTACAGCCGACCTGGGGCCGAACAGAATGTAAATGAGCTCTTAGCTAGTGAAATGCAAGGAGGAGGGATCCGACCAGCACTGGAGATCAGTGTAAACCGAAACAGAAGATAAGGGATCCTGTGATAACAAGACAGCTTTGCTAATGACATCCAATTGCAAAGTTGCTTGTATTCACTGTCCCTTTATTCTGAAGACCATTCAATGAAATGATACAACCCCTTTAATATTTGAAATGCAGTAATGAGGATATGCTGCCAATAGACTGAGCAAACCAGCCGGGACAATTTGCATGACGGGTCCTGTTTGAGCCGCTAAAACCGCAAGTTACTTTTGTAAGGTGTGAATTTGTATTACTTTACCTGTGAAACTGTTATTATAAGTTTGTGGATAATTAAAAGAAGGTTTTTATTGCTATACAGAAGATAGCTATTTTTTCACCTACCTGTTACATTATAGTGTGATGCATGAGGTTGGGACCTCGCACTGTGGGTGTATACTTGCGGTATTGATATAAGGTAAATTTTTCGATATATCAGACTTGAACACTGTTCCACTCCATTCAAACGCATACTTAGCATGGTTGTATCGAGAGGATAGGCCCAAAACCCGGAACTACTGTTCTAGCAATTGACGGGGGGCCCAGCGGTGGAGAGCTCAGTCATCATATCTTTATCCTTTAGATAAGATAAAGATGGGAAACCCCTTTTGAGAATGTCTTTCATTGCGGTTGTCTTGTTACTTGGTCTCCTATAAAACCAACATAATACCTTCTGTTTTCAGTATTGACGTCTGCTGGATCCGCCTTGGAGATCCTTCCTTCACCTCCCCAAAAAGCAGAACTGAGAAGTAACATCATGATACCTTGTAAATTCAAAATAGAGAAGACTCCAATCAACCGTCAGTACCTCGCCGTTGTGTGGGAATTTCAGGGGAGTGTGATAGCAAGGTACGACAACAAGGGGCTTCAAGGCCAAACGAGGAAGTATATGAAGGAGAAGGACATCACGGAAGGAGCCGGGGATTTGTACATTGATGATGCATCTGTCAGTGACATTGGGACTTATAGGTGTACAGTAGTCTACAGCCCGAACAGTGTTCACAAGAAGGTTGATCTTGCAGTTTATGGTAAGTTTACCACGCTGCCTAACAAGCCATAAAGACGGTATAAGCATTGTCCCCATCCCAGTTACCAATCCCACACCCACTCCATGCTGCTGAGCTGGACACCTTTCCAAGCTGAATTATGGTTTTCATAAGTTCTAAAAATTTCATTTGATTTTCTTTTTCTTTACAGCTCGTCCGTCCATACCAGTTCTCGAGAAAATTAACGTAGACAGTGAGCGGGAGAAGATGTTGTGCTCTGTGGCTGGATTTTACCCTGAACGGAGCAAGGGGACGCTGCTAAAGGACGGGAAGGTCCTGAGCGGCTCTGTCAGCTCCTTACCTCAAAGGAACGATGATAACACTTTCTCCATTAACGGCACCGCAATGTTACCTTCCACAGAGAAACCAAAATCCTTGTCATGTAGAGTCCACCATGAGTCTCTCACTGAACCCATTCTACAGGACATCCGCCTTGTGTATAATGGTGAGGTTTAAAAACGAAAGATTTTACCAGTAAACATAAATATACATATACAAAAGTGAATACACCCCTCACATTTTTGTAAATATTGTCTTATATCTTTTCATGGGACAACACTTTAGATAAGACACGTTGATACAATATAAAGTAGTCAGTGTAAAGCTTGTAAACGGTGTAAATTTGGTGCGCCCTCAAAATAACGCAACACACAACCAACAATGTCTAAACTGCTGACAACAAAAGTGAGTACACCCCTCAGTGAAATTGGACAAATTGTGCCCAATTTGCCATTTTCCTCCACTGTGTCATTCGACTCGTTAGTGTTACATGGTCTCAAGTGTAAATAGGAAACAAATGGGTTAAATTTGGTGTAATTGCTCTGAAAAAAAGAATTGTTGTTCTACATAAAGATGGCTGAGGCTATAAGAAGATGCCACCACCCTGACACTGAGTTGCAGCCAGTGGCCAAGACCATACAGCGGTTTAACAGGTTTCGATCAGAACAGCTCTCACTGTGGTTGACCAAAAAAGTTGAGTGCACGTGCTCAACATCATATCAGAGATGAGTGCTGCCAGCATTGCTGCAGAGGTTACAGAGTGGGGGGTCAGCCTGTCAGTGCTTAGACCATACGCAGCACACTGCATCGGTCTGCATAGCTGTTGTCCCAGAAGGAAGTCTCTTCTAAAGATGATGCACAATACAGCCTGCAAACAGTTTGCTGAAGACAAGCAGACTAAGGACATGGATTACTGGAACCATGTCCTGTGCGCTGATGAGACCAAAAGAAACTTACTTGGTTCAGATGGTGTCAGGCGTGTGTGGTGGCAACCAGGTAAGGAGTACAAAGACAAGCATGTCTGCCTACAGTCAAGCATGGTGGTGGGAGTGTCTAGGTTTGGAGCAACAGTTCATTGAGGGAACCATGAATGCCAACATGTCCTGTGACATCCTGAAGCAGAGCATGATCCCCTCCCTTCTGGGCCGCAGGGCAGTATCCAACATGGTAACGACCCTAAACTCCTCCAAGACGACCACTGCCTCGCTAAAGAGAATGAGGGTAAAGGTGCTGGACCGGCCAAGGGTCTCCAGACCTAAACCTATGGAGCATCTGTGGGGCCTCCTCAAACAGAAGGTGGAGGAGCACAAGGTCTCTACCATCCACCAGCTCCGTGATGTTGTCATGGAGGAGGGAAGAGGATTCCAGTGGCTGCAGCCTGTGAAGCTCTGGTGACCTCCAGGCCCAAGAGGGTTAAGTGCTGGGAAATAATGATAATCACTCTCTCGGTGAGCAGTAATGGTTAGGGTTGCTCTCATCATATCTGCCTCTCCCAAGGATGTATATACACTTTAAAGAAACTTCAGGTCTGCTATGCTCAGGGGCCCACTGTGGGCCAGTCCGAGCCTGCTACCTAAAATAAAAAGGGGAACAGTAAGAAACTATACAACAGAAATGAGGAGAGAAGATACACAGTTGCAGATCTATTAGATTTTTAAAATATGCAAAGGAAGAAGGTAGGAATGACGAGGTTTTGAGGAGGGGGAGAAAGGGGTTGATGAGGGAGTTTAATTGAAAGGGGTGTTCCCATCTCACACATTGATGGGATATCAACAGGATATACCATCAATATGTAATAGGAGCGGGTCTCACCTCTGGGCCTGAACCCATCTTAGGAACAGGCTCCCTGAAAGTCTCTATTGAGAACAGAGAGCTGGCCATTCTTGCTCTCCATTCTGCTCTATGGGAGTTCTCAAAACAGGGTAGCGCTGTGTTTTCCATTCTGTTCTATGGGAGTTCCCAGTACAGTGGAGCGCTGTGATCTCCATTCTGTTCTAGGGTAGTTCCCAAAACAGTGGAGTGCTGTGTTCCTATTCTGCTCTATGGGAGTTCTCAATACAGGTAGCGCTGTGTTTTTTCTGTTTTTTCCATACCTGTTTATCTTCTATGGGAGTTCCCAGTACAGGGGATGCTGTGTTCCCATTCTGTCTATGAGTTCCCAGTACAGGGGATGCTTGTTTTCCATTCTGTTCTAGGGAGTTCCCATACAGGGAGGGGTGATCCATCCCTCCTGTTCTAGATTCCAGTACAGGGAGCGCGGGTTTTTCTCCATTCTGTTCTATGGGAGTTCCCAGTACAGGGGAGCGCTGTGTTCTCCTATCGTTCTATGGAGTTCCCTTACAGTGGAGACTGTGCCCCGCATGTACAGGGAGCGCTGTGTTCCATTTCCCATTACTTTGCTTTTCTCTATGGGAGTTCCCAGTCCCCTTTTTCACTGAGCGGGAGCACTGTGTTGTCCCTTCTGTTCTATGGGAGTTCCCATTACAGGGAGCGCTGTGTTCTCCTATCTGTTCTATGGGAATTCCCGTACAGTGGAAAGCGCTGTGTTCTCCATTCTGTTTTCTAAGTAAGCTGTACTCAGAATTCCATAGAACAGTAAGGGGAAGCGCTAGGTCTTGGCTCCCTCCATACACGTTCCCGAGTAAACAATCGCGAAAGATGGCAGTGTGTTCTCCATTTCCTCTAGGGGGAGAGTTCCCAGGTACAGGTCAGGACCGACATGTTTTGGGTCTCATTCTTTGCCTATGGAGCACAATCCCCGGGCCGCACTGTGTTGTACTGATCCCTATATCCGTCTTTTTATGGTCGTTTTCCCCAGATTATACACTGGTCGAGCGCTGGGGTTGGTTCATTCTGTTATTTATGCGGCAATTCCCGACAGTGAATCTGTGGTTACAGTCTAGTTCGACAGTGTATAGAAAGTTATAAACAGAATGAAGATTCACATGGGGGTGTATGACATGTCCAGTACCTAACGCCGTCATGAACGCCAGTAACGACTGCTTTCATCAAAACATAATCCGCTGTAAGATAAGATTTGGTCGATTGTGATTTTTTTCATTACTTCTAGCTTAACATACAAAGAGATTGGACAATGAGACAGTTGGCAGACATATAAATTTAGTTTTTTCATTTTCCATATTTGCAGGATCAATCCCGTCTCCACAATACTAAATGTAATAACAATGATCAGGCGTTTAACGTCATTTCTTTGCTTTTCTCCCCAGGAGTGAGTGATGATCAACACTTCTCTCTGTGGTCAGTGATCGTTTGGCATTTGTGACGCAGTTATAAGTTATCGCTGCCTATACATGAAGAAACATGTTACAGAAATCGGACTGTGGATATAAAGTTATAAAAAGGTGGTCCTTGGGGTGTTGGACTCGTCCAGTCCCTAACATGTCTGTTAGTTATGAGACTGCTCCTCCAAAAATGCCTTACTCGACATGAATATCTGCTCTGACCTTCATGCTACTTTTTCTTCTTTCTTCAATGGATTGACTTGAGATGGCTGAACCATAGCCTTATCTGAAATATTTCAACCCGCCTATTATCAATCACAATACTCAGAGGCTGTCCATACGACTGTTCCCCTATATATGTTCTGAGTAGAAGCCAATACCCCCTTTTCATCGTTCCAATTTGGCTCCCAGACCTTACTCCTACTGGGGTTCGCTCCCCATCTCAGACATGATCACATATCCATGATGCCATAAGTTCTAACAGTCTCACACACATTGGAATGGCCCCAAAAATGTTGACCGAGAATGGAAAAGGCGCTTGCCCTATGACATATCTGGTAACCATTTCTCATCGACGCTTTTCCCCCACTGAGCTACTATGCTAACTCAAGAGCCCTGTAATGGAAACTCCTATAAAACACAATAAAGAGACATGCGCAAGCGGAACCGGCTCTTCATTCTGAGCCGACGTTTTCAGGGGCCTTTGACCTGAGATTGGTGCTGGTACCACCTCTGGGTCCCACCCGCATCAGACTTTGATGGCACATCTTATTGTTATGCCATCAGAGTGCACTGTGGGAACACGCCTTTGAGAGGCCCAAAATATTAAGTTTTGATGAAGGTCTCTGATACTAGCCTATGTCTTTATTATACATCAGTGGGTCTGGAATAGTCCCCGGAGTCGATTGCTAAGGTCTTAACAATCGACTTGAGGCCTTAACAAAATGGCTTAAAACCGACGGGGTCCGCGGGAGTCGATTGCTAACCTTATCAAATGACTTTAGCTGAGGCCTTCAAAGGCCCAACGCTTTTTACGACTTACAACGCATAAATTTGTGTCCCCCATGAAGGGAATAGGGGCCCCCCGTTTAAATTTACGCCCCCCGAAGGTGGGATATACTTTATTATCTCCCAGTTGGTGGGTGTTGTTTATATGCCCCCACAGGTAATAGGGAGGTATGGACCCCCATGGTATATAGGCAAGGTATTATCCCCCTATATATAGGCAGTTTAGGGCCCCCCGCGGTTAAAAGGCAGGTTTAGGCCCCATAGGTATATAGGGAGGGTTTAGGGCCCCCAGCAGGTATATAGCAGGTTTTAAGGGCCCCCCAGCGGGATATAGGGAGGTTTGGTCCCCCCGCAGGTATATGGCGGTTTAGGTCCCCCCGCGGTAAAGGCAGGGTTTTGGTCCCCCTAGCAGGTATATAGCCAGGTTTAGGGCCCCTAGCAGGGATAAGGCAGGGGTTTTGGGCCCCCAGCAGGGATATGAAAGCTTATAGGGCCCCACAACGTGTAATTTAGGTAGCTAAAAGGCCCCCACGCACTTGTAGGTAGATTATAGCTCCTCCCTCCCCGTATATAAGTAGATAATAACCCCCCCTCCCCGCAATTTGAAGTTTTTTAGCCCTCCCTCACAATGACGTAGATAATCCCCCCCCCCCTGCCATAAAAATAATAATAGCCCCCCTCCCTGCACATATGACAGTAGATAAAAGCATCCCCTGAATAAACAGTAGAAAATAGCCCTCCCCCGCACATAAAACGTAAAAAAACCCCCCTCCCTGCACATAAACAATAGATAACACCCCCCTCCCCCGCACATTTTTAAAATAGATAACGCCCCCCTCCCTGCACATATAACAGTAGATAAAGATCCTCCCTCAATTAAAACAATAATAATAGCCCCCCCGCACTATAACAGTAGATTAAAAGCACCTCCCTGCACATATAAAATAAAAATTTTGCCCCCCTCCCCCGCACATATCAGTGATAAAAGCATCCCCCCCTGCACATAAACATAGATAATAGCCCCCCCCCCCCCAGCACATAAAAGACAGAGATAAAAGCATCCCTCCCTGCACTAGACGTAGATAATGCATCCCCCCTGCACTATAAAAGTAATAATAAGCCCCTCCTGCATAAAACAGTAGAAAAAGCCCCCCCCCCTGCCATTAACAATAGATAACGCCCCCTCCCCCCGCACATATAACGTAGATAAAGCCCCTCCCTGCACATATTTAAAAGTAATAATAGCCCCCCCCCCCTGCACATTAAAAAGATAACACCCCCCTCCCTTGGCACAAATAACAATAATAATAGCCCCCCCCCCCCTGCACTAAAACAGTAGATAATGGCCCTCCCTCACATAAAACAGTAATTTAAAAGGCCCCCAAATGAATAGCGCTAATTAAAATAAACCCTGACGCAATTCCTGACCTCGTCCCTCGCTGTCGCTGTCGGGGCTCCCGGTCTTTTTTCGCGGCTGACGTCAAGGCCGCAGCGCCGGGGGCGTGATGACGCGCAACCCGCCTGGGCTGTGCAATCCTGACTCGGCCCCAGATTACTCCCCGGAGCCTTGCCCGCTGAAGATCTAACGTATGGCGTCCGGGGCCACTACAGTTGTCCCCCCCCCTGCCGCGCCCAAGGCCTAACGCTAACCGATACTTTTTCGAAAATTTTGGCTTAGGAACCCAAAAGAACTGGGGGGGCGGCGGCGTTTAAATTTGTGAAGGTCCTCGTCTGCCACCTTATACATCAGTGGGTCTGGAAGCACGGTCCCATTAGGAACAGAAAGGAGCGATTTGTGTGTCTCTGCCTGGGATGGAAGTGATCATGTGAGTTACTTCAGTTCCATAATATTGTATCCCGGGCCCCGGGATGTGCACTTTGGGGCTCACATAAGACTTCCTGTACAGTTACACATTCCTATGTTCTAAACAGGAAACAAAGACGTACTAGTATCTAAAATTCATGGCACCAAGATGATGGACGGTGAGACCACCAGCCTGTATTGTACTGCCTGTAACTGTTCTCAGGAGACCCAGGTGACGTGGACCATCAAAAACAGAGACGGCACAACGTGTGAGATCACGGAGACGGGAGATCGGGAAGAGGAACAACCTCTGATGTCCATGGAGTACAAGGCGTCAACTGAGAAGGTGGCCAGCCAAAAGCGGAAGAATCTTCATGACATTACTGCCAAGCTGACCTTCATCCCTTCAGTATCCAGACATCTGGGGGCAGCTGTGACCTGCAGATTTATTACCGATAAGAAATATGAGGAGAAAACCCATGAGCTCAGAGACATTTATGGTGAGAGATTCGATAAAACCCGTCTCATTGCTGATATTACACTTATTCAGGAGCATTTACCCCTCATAAACCAATATAGAAAACCCTGTAATCGGCTGTGATCACCTCTACAATTACAGGAACAGGTTTGGTTAGAAGGTAAATTACTTCAATTTGTTGCTTTTGATTTCTGCAGCTAAACCTCAGGTCGTGGAGCCGGTACAGTTCCTCATTACCAGCCAAGGAGATGTCCAGATAACAGTGACTTTAGGCAGGTTTTATCCCCGACCATTGCAGATCAGCTGGAAGTCTACGAGCCGCCAGTCACAAGAGAAATTATCATCAGAAGAGGAAGTGACAAATAATCCTGATGACACGTTTACCCTCACAAGTCAATGCGCGGTGTCTGGAGAACTCTTCAAGGACCCGATGTATAAAGTCACCGTTACATGGAAGCATGAATCCATGGAAAACCCTCAGTCCAGGGAGCTCTCTGCAAAAGGTAAAGTCTTATCACCACACAGTCCATTGCTGACCCTTATTTGATCCACAACAACTAGTATAGAGCAACTCAGTCGGCATTTGGTAATAAGTTTTATCTGAATATTTCCTTCCCATGGTTTAGAATTAGGCCTCGTTCACACGGCTTATTTGGGGACGGATTGGCGCCGTACTCCGCGCCGGATTTGCGCTTCAGTACGGCGCCAATCCGTCCCTGTCATTACGGTAACCCACTGCTCTCATAGAGAACAGTGAATTCCGTTGCTCCTCCCCGCCCGGCGGATTCGCCGAGCGGGGAGAAAGTGACATGCACATTATCCAGGCGCAATACGCGCCGTGGATAATGCAAGTCTATGGGGCCGGGGAGCGGCACCCCCGCCGCGCTCCGGCCCCGCCCCCGTCCCGCCCCTTATTCACGGCGGATTTGTGAGCTCAATACGGCTCACAAATCCGTCGGGAATAAGCCGTGTGAACATGGCCTTACAGTGCAAGTTAAAAATGTACGGATGTAGCAGAGTTTAGCTTGATGGTCATATCAAGACTTTTTAGTTACCTATTCTTAGATCACAAAAAAGCAGCATAAAAGAAGTAAATATAAGAATCTGTGCTATGATATCTGTCAGCAGTGTGCTACTGCCTCTTTCAGGGGTTTTCTCACTAGAAAGATTAGCTTTCAACATGAAGGACAGTTAAATGAAGACTTTTTCTAAATGCAGTAGTCAATAGATTTTACTTTACTCATGAGATAAGAGACATTTTATGTACACAAAAGAGCAAATAGAACACCTGCTTCCACGATTATTCTCGATGGAGACACGGTATATCGCCACCCAGTCCAAATAGAACAGTCACAAGAAACACATATGTGTGTATATACCAGCTTTCAAATCGAGAGAGGAGTCCAGCCCAGCGAGTCAAACGTGATTAAAAAGTCCAAAATTCTTTCTTATGATCCATAACATCCATAATAGATGTCATCTATTAGACCGATAACATCACTGCCATAACAACCCCTCAAGTGCAATGGATAATTTCCTTTTTGCATAATTTGCATTTTGTTCTTATGGATCATAATAAAGAATTTTGGACTTTTTAATCACGTTTGACTCGCTGGGCTGGACTCCTCTCTCGATTTGGAAGCTGGTATATACACACATGTGTTTTTTTTTGTTTTTTTTAACATATGTTTATTCGGTTTCTCAAGGACTTCACAATAAATTGATTACAAAATATGTACATTGCCTTTGATGAAAGGTAAACATAATAAGATGTTAGCAGCAACAACAACGGTTGTTGATGCGAGCTTCAGGCTTGCCAGGGCTAGAGTAGAAGGCCCGTTCGTCTTAAAAAAGACGAACGGAACTCCACAGACAGTCCAAACAAGAAACCAATTTTCTAATTGAAAACATTGAAAGTGTACAAACAGAACTACAAGGAAAACAAACATCTACAACACGCACTACAACAGTGAGAAGAAGAAAAAGAAAAAAAAAGGGAGAACGGGGGAGGGAGTGAGGGGGAAATAGGACGGTTCAGCACCACAGTGGAGCAGGGGGCCCAGTTAGAACAGTATAGGGTGTCTATTCATTTATTCTGGAAACCAGGGTGCACCCCCCCAAGAGACACAGGTAACTGCCAAGAACTGTGAACGTAAATTAAAATTAGCTTAGCATAGAATTTCACGGCGTAGACTGAGGAAGGTGTAAACGTCCCAGGGATCCCGCCAAAGCGCCCTCAAGGTACCATTTGGAAAATCTAAAAGGGAAAACCAAAGACTTAATATCTTCTGAAGACATGAAGGCTTCTATGTAGGGTTTCCAAGTGGTGAAACATTTTTCAGTTAAAGTTAATTTAGCTGTTTCCACTTCCAGCCTTTCAAGATCAAGGTACGTTTTGGTCAGTCGCAGAACCTCACCTACTCCTGGCATTGAGGTCTCCAACCAATTGTTTAGGATGCAGGAAGAATATGCAGGAGTGTGTGGTATTTGCTAAGGCCAGTTAAGTCATGAAAGAGGCAGAAGGCCGAAGACAACAGGATATCCAACTTCCATTTTAGGTTTAAAGTATCTCTCAGTTCTCCCCAGAATCTCTGTGAGTGGGGACATGACCATATTCCATGGATCCATATGTGTTTTTTGTGACATTTTATGTACACACAAGTTTCTAGGGTTACGTACCTTACAAGATCATATTTCTGTTAGCTGATTAGAGGAGGGAGCTAAGAGCAGGGAGCGACATCACCCCATGGACAGACTGAGCTCTGGAACAAACTAATTATCTCTAACAACATTATAGATAAACCATTGTTTTCAGTCCTCACAGCACATGTATCTTGTGTTTACTGAAGAGATAGCATCTCCTGCACTTGTCAATGTAATGGCTCAGCTAGGAGCTGAATATGCTAATCACTGCTATAGAACCATCCACAGCCTAGGAGACAGAGTAAGTGTAAAACTGCTTGTGACTCAGTGAAACAGCCTAGTGAGAAAAACCCCTTTAAGGTTTCCTGTTTATTCTCTGCCTCAGCCAGGGTCTATTTGGTACCTAGTGGGTTAATTCCTGGGCCCAATCCCTGGCTGGGGCTTGCTATTTAAACCTCCCCATTTCCATATCCTGTGCCTGTGATTGCACTGGTATCCTGACTGTGGTGTTTGTTTGGTTTCCTTTTTGGATTTCTCCCCAAAACAAACTCATAAGGCTGCACGCTGAATAGACCAGCAAGGCATCATGAGACCCCTGCTTATTGATCTGTGATCAAGTAATCAGTAACAACAAAAGGGATGAAAGGAACACTAATCCTGCATAGAGCTCAGTGGGAAGGTTGCAGCAATGTGTACCTGAATACATAATTTCTGGGCATGCTTAGATCCCACATTTTATCCTTCTATGATTTAATGACAAGTCCCTGTCACATTATGGTTTTTGTAATGACTTTTGCAAAAACTCAGTTTCACAGGGACGTGTTAGGCCCCATTCAAATCACATTTCCACCTTCCATTAAGAATACAGTAAAAATGCACATTTTTATATCAGATGCAGAAACTGGACACATTCGCTAAATTGGACAAACTAAGTCCAACTAGGACTACTTTTGCCTCCAAATCCACTGTATCTGTTGGATAAACTGATACTGTATTTAGTCAGATACTTTGAACGGAAGGTGAAAACAGGATGTGATTGGGGCTTTGGATGTAGTCTGATGAACTATTTTTCTAAAAACGTACATTTTGCACATTTATTGTCAGTGTGTTTTTATAACATTGTAGTGTTTTTTTCTAATTTTCCAGCACACCAGTCCCCGTACACGTACTGGTCTCTATAATTGTTTCTTCTTTATGTTTTTAATGCAGATTTTCCTTGGCGTCCTCAGATTGGAGACGGTATAGAAGCGATATCCGGGATGATGAGATTCTTTATAAATGCTCAGTGTCCAATTATTTTCCTGATGCATTGAATGTCAAGTGGTTTGAGAAGAAGAAAGATTTTCCAGATTTAATAGAGATTTCAGGATCTGAGTTACATAAAATTCCAGCAATGGTATCAAACAGAACGGACAAGAGAACTTTCACTGCAACTTCTTGTCTTTGTGTGAATAAATCAGTACTGACAGATCCTAGTGTAGGGCTAATCTGCAGAGTGGATCACCCCAGCCTGGAGCAACCAATGGAGGCCAAGACGGCAGTAGCGCAGCATCGAGACACCGGTAAGTCTGCTTTATGGCCTGGGGGTGCTTCAGTTATTTTAGCTATGAATAAAATGAATGTGTATTAGGAAGTTTGTATTACTTAAAGGGGTTGTCTCACTACATTGATTCATCTTACCTCTGCCCTGTTTTCTTGGTTTAATTTTTAATTCAGGGGTGTGTAGGTTTCTACTAGGCTGCAGTAGAAGACAGGTCTGTAGCTATAGCAACCAGTGCTGGCAGCCTATCAGGACAGATCAAACAGGTCTGTAGCTATAGTGACCTGAGGAGCTGATGCAGCCCATACAAGAGGGGATATCTCAGAATAGGTAGGACACTGTTAATGGACACATATTACAAAGTGACTTCTTTTTGCAAGATCTTTAACATAAAAAGCAATCCTTGTAGTGAGACAACCCCTTTAATACAAAGATTTATTTCTGTGTTTTTAACCCCTTTCTTAAAGCATAACATTATTTTATGCAGTGTTTCCATTCCTTAGGGTTAGAAGATTTTCCATACATTTTTAATGGGTGAGTTCATGCGGCATATAGTGGCACGTACCTGTGTGCACCGCTCCACGTCTTACTGTGTGTTGGGGACAACGTCAGATTATCATAGCACTCAATGAGTGCCATGATTTTACCATGTTTGCGGCGTGTACTTTGGACACATTGCAACGCAATTATGCGCTAATGTACGCCCCGTAAATATGTCGTGTGAACATACCCTAAGGGCTTGTTCACACGACGTTTTTGTGATCCGTTTTACGGATCCGTAAAACGGATCCGTAAAACGGATCTAACAATTGTCAGTGTTATTAGCATTGCTTTCAATGGCAAAAGCGCATCGCTGTTCACCCACGAGTGATCGCCGAAGCGCTTTTTGTGATCCGCTTTTCGATCCTTTAAATGACATGTCATTCTTCTTGCGTTTACGCAAGAGAAATCCCCATAGAAATAATGGAGTGCGTTTTTGGCATCCCGAAAACGGATCCAAAAGCGCAGCATAATGGGTCTTTTAGGATCTCGCTTTCGAATGTCAAAAACGCATCCGAAAACGCACTTGTTTTAAATTAAATAAAATATGAAATATCTATGTTTGGGTATATTTAGTTATACAACAATGATAAAATGTATATAATCATAATAATGTATATAATTAGTATAATAAAATGAATTTATATAAAGTGTATATAAGATTATATATGTATACAACATATATATTTAGTTTATAATATATGGTTTATTAAATGATTTAGTTTTATAAAATGATGTTATATATTCATAAAACAGGGGGTGTTGAAAACTATTGGTTGATATAAAAAAAAAATAGGGGGCGGGATCTAAAATCATAGGGGGTATTCAGTTGATTGACACTAGTTAAAAAATGGTTTTTTCAGTTCTGTGAAATTGATAGGTTATACAAATTTAATAAATTGCAGTTTATTATGTGATTTTAAATAAAGCATTGAAAAAACGGATCCAAAAAACGGATCCTAAAAAGCATGAAAAACGCATCCAATACGCATCCAAAAAAGGATCAGCTGTTGCATTTTCTGGATCCGCTTTTTGGATGCAGTTTGCATCCAGTTTTCGCAGGTTAAAAACGGATCCGTAAAACGCATCCAAAACGGATCCAAAACGTCGTGTGAACAAGCCCTAACAGTTAGGGTACCCTCTCACGGCTGAGTTTGGAAGCTGTTTTGGCTCCGAAAACATTGTATAAAATGGCTAAAGAACACCCCCAGTTCATTTTCAATGATTCCTATGTAAAACAGCGTTGCAGCTCACACATTTTTTCAAGCGTGGTTTTCACATGCGTTTTCCTCTCTTATTTTCAGCTCTGAAAAATAAGCGTAATATTAATTCTTGAGGTGTTTTCCATGAGAAAAATGACCAAAGGAGTCAATCAAGACCATGGAGTCAGAAAGCCAAACCTCCGACCTCTCAAGTTCCTTAACTCCAATGCCCATTCCCTCATACATGACGCATGTTTAAGTGATAACTTTACTGAAGAGAGAGAGAGATCGGCGTCCCATGTAAAACAGAAAGAGAACCCAGCAGTCCCATGTAAGATGTGCAGTCTTACAGCGGCAGACTCATGCAAATTTCTTGTGCAGTCCCACGTAAAACTGAAAGAGAACACAGCAGTCCCATGTAAGATGTGTAGTCTTACAGCGGAGGATCCACGTAAATCTTGTGTGCAGTCCCACGTAAAACAGGAAGAGAGAACCCAGCAGTCCCATGTAAGATGTGCAGTCTTACAGTGGCAGACCCACGTAAGTCTCGTGTGCAGTTCCATGTAAAACAGAAAGAGAGAACACTGCAGTTCCATGTAAGATATGCAGTCCCATGCAAATTACATACAGAGATAACACAGTTGTACTGTGCGTCCCACAAAAAACTATTTTGCGACACGAATGTGCAGTCCTACGTGAAGATACTCCCTGCTGGAAGGAGAAACACGCCCCTCCATTTCACAAGCTCTGCTTGGCAACCAGCATAAACGGCTGCCAAATGCTGGAACAAGACAACCCATCTAACCCCTGGAACATAAAATATATTTATTGGAATACAACTTAAAAAAATCTTGATCAGTAGCGAAGGAGCTGCACTGAGCACGTACATAGAGTGCAGCACACATTCATCTAAGGCTATGCTCACACGGCTTATTTCGGGGCGTATTTGCGGGCGTAATTACGTCCACAAATACGTCCCGAAATACGTTTCAAATAATGAAGAATTAAATTAGCATTGATTCCAATGTAAAATACGCCTCATCGTTCACACGAGGCTTATTTCCGCGACGTATTTTTGTCATGTAATTACGATCGTAAAATTTAGTCCCCTCTCACTTATTGAGGCGTATTTTGCTACGTAAATCCCCATAGTAAAGAATGGGGAATGTATTTACGACGCGAAATACGTGCCACACTTTGTGACACGTATTTGAAACGTATTTCGGGACGTATTTGCGGACGTAATTACGTCCGCAAATACGCCCCGAAATAAGCCATGTGAACATAGCCTAAACTAAAAGCCGGGATCCTTAGATCAGGAACAGAACAGACGTTTATAGGAAATTTCATCATTTTCCCAAATTCTTATGAAAAAATATTCAGCACATTCTGCACTGAACTAACGGTACCACGACGATATGTATGGGTGTTTTATAAAGAAAACTTTGCTGAAAATCACGTCAAAATCCACGTGGCTAAAACCTCGTCAAATCCTCATCTGAAAACTGCTTCATATGATTAGTTTTTCAGAGTTTTTCTAGCTGATTTGGACGCTGTAAAATCAACATCCAAATCAGTGCTGTTGACTTACCCTTACTATTAAGGTTATTGTGGTTTTTCTTTCACTTGTTTCTTTTGAATTTCTCCACTTTTTCTGGAGGAAATTTGACATTGCAAAAAAAAATAAATAAAAAATCATTAGTTACCATTGATTTTCTTCTTCCACAGATGTCCAGGCGTTTTTTGTTAACAACATCCAGGGACCCCAGAAGTGGTATGACGGGGAGAAGGTGACCTTGTACTGCGCAGCTTTATACTGTACACAGGACACCCGGGTGGTATGGATGGTGACCGGAAAAGATGGGACGGCTGATGAAATATTTGAGGATTCAGAAGGCGCGGGGATGAGGGGAGATGGCAGCCAGTGTCCTGCATATGTGGCCCATAGAGAGAGGACGGACATGTCTGATATACAAGGTCTCCTGGATCTCACCAGCTGTCTCAGCTTCACACCTTCTGTTTCTAAGCACAAGTCTATCACAATAAGCTGCAGAGTCACCTGTGAGGGGAAAGTCAAGGAGAAGATATTCCAGCGGAGACAGCTTTATGGTGAGAAGTATGATCTGCTGATAATGGAAAGTGTCAATGCATATGATACTAACCAAGGCTAAACACATAAAGCGTCAGTGGACCCCAACATAAATTTAGAAGAATTTATGAAAAAGGAGATAAGTTCCGCAATATAACTTATATCCCAAAAAAAAGAAGCATACATAATCCTACCAGAAAAAAGCATTTATGTCTTAAATGCAATATTTTATCAATTTACATAACAAGAAACAAGGAGTATCCAATGATAAACCAGGCTATCATCATCAAATAGGGGTTACATAGCATCAATCATTGTCAAACATAATTTACAGAATAATGTTCACAAAGTGAAAGTGGGGATTTCTTTATCTTTCATTAGAAAATAAATGAGATTATTATAAATACTGTTTATACTTGACTATAAAGCCTCCTTCACACGGCTGATTTGGGGATGGATTTCAGCCATATTGCGTGCCGTATTGCGCCCCAATACGGCTGAAATCCGTCCCAGGCATTACGGTAATCCATAGTGCTCATAGAGAACTATGGATTCCGTCTCCCCTCTCCTCTCGGCGAATACGCAGAGCGGGGAGAAAGTGACATGCACCTTATCCCGGCGGGATACACACCGTGGATAATGGATGTCTATGGGGCCGGCGAGCTGCCGCCCCCGCTGTACGGCACACGCCGCAATTGCCTTGCGAAATCCGTGTGAACATCGCCTAAGCCGACCCGAATATAAGCTGAGGCACCTACTTTTGCCACAAAAGAAAAAATGGGAAATGGGTGGAAAATGCAGCAGCTACTGGTAAATTTCAAAAATAAAAATGGATACCATTAAAATAAAGGCAGTATAGCATTTAATGTCCCATGAGGCAGTATTAAATATCCCCATAGGCAGTTAGGAGTTATATGTTTATTTTGTTAAAAAATACAAGTTCTCACCTTTCCCCCCGTCCATGTGTCTTTCTTTTGGCAAGGCCGATGTAGTCTCAGCCACACAGGCAGCATGATAACACTCACGGCGCCTGTGCCAGATACTCCGAAAGGCTGCAAGTCTGCTTACGGCTTTCTGGAGTCCTATCGCTCTCTGCTCGGCAATAATGTCTTCAGGTGTATGCTCTCCCAGAGGAAGTTTTCCAGTCCAACCCTTGGCTTATGTTTATTGACTATTCTCTGCCACCTGCCCTGACCTCTTTGCCTGAAGCAATTACAGCTCTGCCTGCTCCATCTATATCTCCTCACCACAAGCGACCACATCAGGGGGTGACCTGGGAGTTCAACGCAGCCAAATCCTTCCTTCCTTGTGGTGGGCTCTAGTGAGCTTATACTTTGCTCCCTGACTTGGTTGTTGTAATCTCTTGCGGTGACCCAGTGGATCCACCACCTGTGACCATCTGAGTGTTCTTTTCCTAATTTCTGATCCAGAAAATGTCTGAATCTGGAAGGGGTTCTAGCTGTCATTTAAAGGGGTTTCGCCACGATCTCCTCTCATACCTCCTGCATCCAGCTATGTGTGGTCAGAAGGGGGCGTGTGTGAATTATTTGAATTGTATATCATGTGACCCAGCAGGATGACATCACCAGGCCTTTCCTCTCTCTAGTCAAAGAAAGGTCTGGTGATGTATAGAATTGTAAGTAGCTCAGAGGTAACATTTTTGCTTTACAGCACAAAGGTCCTTGGTTCAAATCCCTGCAGGAACTTAACCTGTGGATTTTCATTTCTCTTTATCAATGCACACACCTCATTGAGGGTTCATTTTTCATTTGCACTGTATGACTTGTTACTAACTAGTCCAAAGGACAGGAGTAGAATGACAGCACCCGGGGTTCAACACTAGGTGGCTACCTGAGAGGAGAGGTGATGTCTGAGCATGTGCGGCCAGGACGGAGGAGCTCTCAGCCCTGGTCGTATCCCCTGGAGACGAGCTGTGAACAATGGATCACTAAAGGAGCAGATAAAATAAAAACGGTGCAGAATTTTTAATAATGACGAATGGTGAAAATGTTTGTTATTAAATTTTCAAACTTCCCACGTCAATTTTACTTCATGGCAAAACCCCTTTAAGAGCTTGTATTGTTTTTATGCTGTACTACCTTTAACCAGTGCTGGAGATTTGGCATTACACTGCACCTACCTGCACTCAGTATGCCAAAACCTACCTGTTGATTTTAGTGAATTCATACCTATAATAATATTCTTTGTCTGAATACAAATATTCTTATTATCAAGACATATTTTTGATTTTGACTTTCTTGATGTTTGACAACTAAATATTTCTTCATTGTTTTTCAGCAAGGCCCAAAGTTTTGAACCCAATAAAATTGTCCCTTATTGATTCTGGTGAGGTTCTGTGCGCACTGCACATAGAGGAATTCTACCCTCCTGAAATCCAGATAAAATGGAACGATACAGACAAGACGAGTTCAGATAAATCAATTGAAAATGGTGATGGCACTTACAGCGCACTCAGTGAATGGAAACTTCCCGGAAGATTCTTCAAAGACCCACAGTCCCCGGTGAAGGTCTCCTGGAAACACGAGGCCATGGACGACTGGGAGTGCAGGGAGATGTCTGCTGCGGATAAAGGTGCAAAGTGTGACCAGTCACAGGGCCGGCAAATTTCATGCACATTATAATGGCATAGAATGTGCCTGATTTATGAACCTGCTCTACAGCGGGTCATAAATCAGGCGCATTCTTGCGCTAAGATGACATTTCTGGCTCAGGTAAACCACTTTGAAAGTGGTTTACCTGATCCAGCAGTAATGCACCTGGATTTGCCGTAGCGAAGCTATAAATGTGTAGTTTTGCTATGGTTCTAGTGCGCCGCCTCCTGCACCCCTCCTCCCACACCCCCCACAAGATCGGGCACATTACAAAGTGCTGTGGGTGGTCAGTAAGGCGCTTGATAACGGCGTACGGGAGGCTTTGCACTAATGCAAATGGGGCTGCGCCTGATGGGCTGAAAACACACCAGACTTCTAGCGCAGCCCTGTTCATACATGTCCCCCCTAGTCTGTACTAAGCTGTGATTGGCAATCTGCTCACTTTACAGGACATCATTTTACTACTTTTGTGCTTTTTCATGAATGGATGTTGCTGTAGGTATAAATCTTGTAAGGAGATGCAGAGGCCGGGGAATCTGTCATGAATTTCTCACTTATTAACAAGTTATTGAAATTATATTAGTAATCTGTTTAGATAGAAAACATTAATTGCATATTAATGTGTATTTCATTATTATCTTATAGATTTTCCTTGGAAACCAGAATTCGGAGAGATTTCTGTTCCAAACCTTCTTGATGGTGTCCCAGCTACACTGAAATGTGAGGTGTCCAATGTGTTCCCTGAGGTGCTGAGCGTGCGATGGCTGAAGAAGGAGAAGGACAGTCAGGAATTGTACCCGCTGCTTCACGGTGATAAATATAACATTTCAGACATCACACCAGAGCGGCAGAAGGATAACACGTTTATGTATAAATCGTGCCTAAGGTGCACCCCATCAGCCAGCGCCGACCAAGGAGCAGAGTTTATCTTCCGGGTGGAGCATCCAAGCCTAGGAAAACCAGTGCAGAAGAGCACCGGACCCCTCTCTATACAAGGTGAGTGTGAGTCAGTGCAGAAGAGCACCGGACCCCTCTCTATAAAAGGAGAGTGTGAGTCAGTGCAGAAGAGCACCGGACCCCTCTCTATACAAGGTGAGTGTGAGTCAGTGCAGAAGAGCACCGGACCCCTCTCTATACAAGGTGTATGTTAGTCAGTGCAGAAGAGCACCGGACCCCTCTCTATACAAGGAGAGTGTGAGTCAGTGCAGAAGAGCACCGGACCCCTCTCTATACAAGTGAAGTGTGAGTCAGTGCAGAAGAGCACCGGACCTCTCTCTATCAAGGTGAGTGTGAGTCAGTAGCGAAGAGCACCGGACCCCTCTCTATACAAGATGAGTGTGAGTCAGTGCAGAAGAGCACCGGACCCCTCTCTATACAAGGTGAGTGTGAGTCAGTGCAGAAGAGCACCGGACCCCTCTCTATACAAGGTGAGTGTGAGTCAGTGCAGAAGAGCACCGGACCCCTCTCTATACAAGGTGAGTGTGAGTCAGTGCAGAAGAGCACCGGACCTCTCTCTATGCAAGGTGAGTGTGAGTCACTACAGATGTCCTGTTATAGCTTCCATATGGCCCTTATAGAATTGTACATTATCTTATAAATATCATATATTCATAATAAATACCTATTGAATATTTACAAGCAGCCATATTGATACACAGCTGAAATTTAGCTGTGTAAGTTATGTTCTTAAAAAATCCTTGGCAATGTGGAACATGTATCAGTGATCATGTACTCCTTGTGTGCATCACAGAAACATTACAGGTGACCCAAACATTTGTCCAGAAAAAAATGCCTCTTTTTTGAACGTGCTGTATGTCACTTACAAGGCTCTGCATTTGTCATGTGTATTTCTTCAGCCACAGTACTGTTTAGTGTGTGGCCCTTTGTGCCAACATAGTGTCTCCGCCAACAGTGCTATCCACAATGCCTCCACACTAATAGACAATACTCCGCAATAGAAGAAACTTATGGCTGGAGAGAGTCACATCACTGATATGGTCCAAAGACACTGAATAAAAAGAACTAAACCTAACAACTAATTTGCTTTTTTTAACTAAAAGTTTTTCTATAATGTAAGACGGAAAACTGTTCATTTAGGAAAGCAGCTCTATGGCCTTGTAGTATTAAATGTTTGAGATACCTGAAAAATGAATATGAATTGTTGTGTATTAGTATCCACCCATCCTAATAAAGTGACCACGTATTACAGACTAATGTAAGTCCATTCCAAAAAAGAAAGTTTTCAGCGTGAATAGAGTAAAAGCAGGAAAAAGAGACTTCCGGTTCGGGCGCCGCCATGGTGTAAGCCACGAGGACGAGCTCCAGGAGAGCGAACCAGCAACAGACAGTACAAACCTGCCATATCCTCCAGACAGCAAGCGGAGCATCATCCCCTTCCTCCCGTGCACATCGGCGACTGTGACCCGGGCCGGTGTACCTGCTGGACTCTGCGTGTAGGTGCAGGACTTCAGGAGGAGCCCGGAGCTTCTAGCGCCGCCAATGCCGCAACACAGAGGAAGCGTCGGCACACATGGCTCCGCTGCACGCAAGACCCGAGGTGGAGCGGTTAGCAGCAGCAGAAAGGTGCCTGTAACCCGCCTTGGCCAGCGCACATCGGGAATCTCCCTACCAGAGGCACGGAGCGCAATAGGAGAGGTGAGAGAGGAGAGCTGCGGCGGTGGCTCATGCAGAGAGTGGAGGTGTAGTTGCGGACCACGCGGCCATACAGAGGCACCGAATCCACTGCTGCGCTAGGGAGTGGCGACATGGAGGGCAAATGCTAGTGCCCAAGAACACCAGCTGCAGTCACCAGGCCATAATAAGCCTGCAAGGGGAAGAGAAATCACCTGATAAGCCTCATAGATACTGCTCACATCCATAAACATATATACAAGAGACTAGCTCTGTTCCTGTTTTCCCAAGGGGATTTACAAGAGTTGGATAACAGTCATATCCACAGAACTGAGTCAGTACCCACTGACATTTTCTTCAGATACTGGGGTGCTAACCTCACATTTAGACATCTCAAGAAATCACCCCTTAAAGAGACAGGCAAATCATCCCTGCTCAACATTTTTGCACTTTTTCGATCTTGCTTTATTTGCGGGTCTCACAATAAAAGGGATAGCGGTGCTACAGTTCACTTCATAGATCACTTGTTTCCAGTCTGCTCTCTGAGAGACGAGATACATACAACTTATATGGAAAAATTCCTACATAAAATGGGTCGCAATAAAAACGCTGCCGCTGCAAAGCAGCCAGATAACAGCCGAAGCGTTCAGTTAACATCCTCTCAAGACGCTAAAAACTCAGACACTATGGATGATACAATTCCACTAGAAGAAGGGGAAACTTTCCAGTCACCTGAGAGGGACTTGGACCCGTCACCTTCACCATTGAAAAGCCCCCAGGAACCACAGGGACTCACTTCTACAAACTTTAGGGCACTGGCCACTGAAGTCGCACGACAAATATCTCCTGAAATACAGTCATCTCTAGCGGAAACGGTGGCGAAGATGTTCTCTCAAATCCAAACGGACATCAAGGTCCATACAGACCGTCTAGACTCTCATGACACTCAGATCCGAGAGCTACAGGATGACACCGCTAAAACTAAATTTACTCTGCAGGCAGTCCTACAAGAAAATAAGCGTCTAAATGAAAAAATTGAAGATCTAGAAAATAGATCCAGACGCAATAACCTCTGCATTTTAGGCATCTCTAAAGCTATACCTGCGAGGGATCTAGTTATGTTGTGTGAAAAGGAACTTCCTGAAGCATTAGGCCTCAATACCATGTGTAAGGTGGAAAGAGCACATTGTCTCGGCCCAGACCTAAGAGGTGATCCACAATCTGCTGCAGACGCTACTATACCTCCAGCCTTGAGAAATAGGCCCCGTCAAGTAATTGTAAAGTACTTGGACTTTACAGATAAAGTAAAAATTCTACGAGCATTTAAACGTCTTAGATCTGACCTAATCTTTAAAGGTAGAAAAGTTGATCTTTGAAGATTTTTCCGCCGAGGTGGTTAGAAAGCGTAGGGCCTTCTCACCTATTTGCTCTGAACTTTTCCACAAACAAGTTCGTTTTGCTCTTTTATACCCGGCTATTCTACGGATATTCCATAAAAATGGGAACACATCCACCTTTCACTCTCCATTGGACGCGAAAAAATTTCTCGACGACCCTTGCAGATCACGCTCTAGGTCACCTTCTCCTCTGGCATCCAGGGACTCTCCAACTGCAGCGGATGCTTTGTTTACAGTGAGAGGAAGAGGAAATGATAGTAGTACCCCGGCCAGATCTTCATATCGGGAACATCCATAAGAACAACGGAGACGGCGGACCTCCGGACTGGACACGTGATATTTTCATGCGTTGCTATTACTGGCTACTGAAGCCATAATTTAGGATATGGCAAGATGGTTTTCTTTCATTGTTTTCGCTCCCCAAAAGAGCTTGTCGTTTTGATTGTTTGACTTCAAATGTTGATGCTCTCTAAGCATATTTGCACTGTGGTGGAAAAAAGTGAGGTCATCTCGCAGAAACTCCAAAAGGATGGTTGCCTTGGGTTTTTTCCTTTGGAGTGCAATTGGCTCGACCTGTACCATTCTAAGCGAATTTATAGTTATTATGTAAGAGCCGTAGGAGTTCTAAAGTTGTGTTTTCTTTGAGGTTTACAATCCACCAGACATTGACTACTTACTCTCTCGCTATACTCCCAACATGAAAGTTATTTCCTGGAATGTTAAGGGCCTCCGCTCTCTGGAAAAAAGGAGAATGGTTGTACGTCATCTAAAGCGCCTGGGGGTAGACATTGCCTTCCTGCAGGAGACCCATCTACTGGAGGAGGATTTTTACCGAATGCGCTGTTTATGGCCAGGCGAGGTATATGGGTCCCCTGCGGTGGGGGGAAAAGCCGGAGTTATTACCTTAATTCATAAGAATTTTAAGGGACAGGTGATACAACATGAGCGAAACAAGGCGGGGAGGTGGGTAGTAGTTAAGGCAGTTATTGATGAGGACAATTTTTCCCTATATAACATATATGGCCCCAACTCAGGAGGCTCTCCTTTCTTTAAACAGTTAGAGTCTACAATAATCCGAAACCCTTCCACCTGCAAAATTTTGGATGGGGACTTTAATTCGGTAGTGTCCCCTTTAGAGGATAGGCAACAAAATAACAGTCAACACTCTGGCCCACATATTGGGAAAACATACCTAACAAACTTCATAGAAAATTTGAATCTAAAAGACCCCTGGAAAATCTTAAACCCGGACGAAAGAGAGTTCTCTCATTATTCTCATTCTCAGGATAGCTGGTCGAGAATTGATTACATTTTTGTATCAGAACTCCCCCTTAGACGGGTGAAGGAGGCGAAACTAGGAGACATGGTCATTTCAGACCGTACCCCAGTCATACTCACCTTTTTTGATCGCATCCCTCATGGCTCTTATTATATTTGGCAGTTTCCATCTTTCCTAGCTCAAGATGAAGAGTTTAAGAAAATATTACAGGGATGGTGGCTTGAGTTCCAATCGAATAACTCAATCCATAAGGATTCCCCACAGTTATTTTGGGAAACGGCAAAAGTGGTTTTACGGGGGAAATTGATAGCCCATATGTCCAGACTTAAAAAACAGACACAAGACCGTATACATATGTTGAGTGGTAAACTAAGACAAGCATACACTAAGTTTGTCGCGGACCCCTCCATAAACAACAAAACTGAGTGTAAAGAGGCTAAACAAATATATGACTCTTGGATTGAGCGCAAGGAACGCCTAAGACGCACCCAAACTGAGCTAAAAAGTCTTTCACTTTGGCAATAAACCAGGCAGACTATTGGCGCGGTTTGTGAAAGGCCCACATCATAAGGCTCCTGTGCCCTCACTTCGAGACTCGAATGGCATACTTTGCAGGAAAGGGGAGGAAAAAACGGAAATTCTGAGATCCTTTTATTCTCAACTGTACTCTGATGACCACCTAGACGATAAAGCCTCAGCAGACTGGCTGGGAAACATACATATGCCACTCCTCTCCGCAGAAGAATTGTCCTTACTGAGCCTACCCATCACTGCTTCCGAATTGGAAGCGGCAATTGCTAAATTAAAAAACAATAAGTCACCTGGGCCTGACGGCTACACAGGCGAATTCTTTAAAATACTATCACCTCAAATTACTCCAATACTTACTAACCTATTTAATTCCTATTTACAGGGAACATCCATCCCTACCTCAATGAACACGGCCCACATCACAGTGATACCTAAAACAGGAAGGGACCCCACGTCAGCGGCCTCTTACCATCCCATTTCATTATTAAATGTGGACCTCAAACTCTTGGGAAAAATTATGGCCGATAGACTAGCAGCCATTCTCCCTCGACTGATCGGAACGCACCAAGTTGGGGGCGCTCAGCAGTCGCTAATATAAGAAAGGTTCTTATAGTGTTAGATGAAGTCAAGAAACATCCAGTCAAACATAAATCACCAGCGCTTTTAACTATAGACACAGAAAAGGCTTTTGATAGCGTAGACTGGGAATGGCTCAACTTAGTACTCGATAAAATAGGCCTCTCGGGCCCTTTCCGGACCTTTTTAGACTTCCTGTATAATAATCCACAGGCAAAAATCAGCATTCCGGGGTTTTTATCTAAATCCTTCCCTTTGAGATGAGGGACTAGGCAAGGTTGCCCCTTATCGCCGCTTTTCGACCTAGCGGTGGAACCATTGGCTCGATATCTCTCCTCTTCAGAGACATTTGAGGGTATCAAAGTTAGACATCATGAACTTAGGTTAGCAATGTTTGCAGACGATGTTATATTTTTTATGGAAAATTCGTAAAGAGACCTTCCCGTCCTTCTTCATCAATTACAGACTTTTAGATTGCACTCAGGATTCAAGATTAATATTACTAAATCTGAAATTCTGGGTATCTCCTCAACACCCCTGTCCCCGTCTTTAAGCCAGCTAGACCCACCCGTAAAAATAGTAACTTCTTCTATCAAGTACCTGGGTGTCTTAATTGGGAAAACACCTGAGTCTTTATATCATCTGAATTACCCGCCCCTAATTCAAAAAATCATCAAGGAACTCGATAAATGGTCAAAACTGCCCCTCTCCCTATTGGCTCGCTGTCATTTGGTGCGAATGATGAGTTTCCCGAAACTCCTCTACCCACTTCAAACGATTCCCTTGCTCTTAAAACACAAAGATGTTCGAGCCATCCAATCGGGGTTTATAAAGTTCATTTGGGCTAATAAAAAACCTAGAATTGCACTTACTAAATTGATGCTCCAAAAATCAAGAGGAGGAATTAACCTCCCTGACGTATGGAAGTACAATCTAGCATGCTTAATGAGGCATTGCATAGATTGGATAAAACACACCTCCCTCCACTCAAACTTTGATTTAGAAACTTCATATGCATATCCTTGGGATTTAACCGCACTCCTTCATACTAAAACTCCCCACATACCCAAACACATTAAAACATCCATGCTCCTTAGGGACACTATAGTCACGTGGAAAACATGCAGGAAAATATTTAGACTACCAGCAATTTTGAGCAAATTTATGCCCTTAGAAGGTCTACCAGAAATTAAACAGAGTCCAGATTACCGACATCTGGAAATATGGAAACAAAAAGGCATTCTCACTGTGCAGGATATATTTGACAATAACACAAAAAAATATCTTTCTTTTTCCAAATTACAAGAACTTTAAAGATTTGCCTAGTTCCCATTTTCTATCCTACGACCAAATTCTTAGCTTTCTTAAATTCAGAATAAAAGATATGTCACGTGAATTTCGTCAAAATCTCTTTGACGATATGATTGGCCCTAACTCCAGTAGGCACTCTCTCTCATCCATTTACTCCGCACTGCGAAACCCATTTATAGACGACTGGGATGGAAAAGTTTTTTCGAGCTGGAACAAAGAGTTTCCAGATCTGGAAATCTCGAGTAGCATATTAGCGGGATGGAGAGGAGTCTGTACAGCGATCATAAATGAAAAGTGGACAGAGATGCAATTTCGCTTGATCCACCGTGCAATCTACGGTTTTAATATACCTCCTAGCAACACAATGCCCGAAATGTAACCAACCTAAGCCGACATGCTACACGGTATGTGGCTTTGTAGCAAATCCCAGAATTTTTGGAAATCAATCACAGACACCGTAAAAGGAAAGTGGGGAATAGATCTTCCCTTATCACCGAAATCTCTGTTATTTCATGATCTCTCTAATGTATCTAAACATCGGAACTTACTCCACATCCTTCTACTCGCAGCAAAAAGGTGTCTACTAAATAGTTGGCTCCAGGCAGATATCCCAGATCTTCAGAGGGTCTGGGCCCAAATAAAGTCCTATCTAAATATGGAAAAGCTGGACACAGAATTGGCTAAGGAAACTAAAACAGATAAGTTCTTTACCATATGGCACCATTTTATTAAGACCTTTTTGACACTCGCAGAAATAAGAGAATTGGTCACCCAATTTAGACATACTCGGTGGTATTACTAAAAAGAACTAGCAGATACACTGGGAATATATGCAGGAGTAGATTAAAGATGACAAGTGATAATTCTTCTGAGCTCCTATATAGAGTGGATGTTTCAAGGCCCAAAGAGGGAAATTTTTGCGGGTTTCAACACATGAAAAAAGGACTATCCTATAATTTGTTGATGCATTAGGTAATTACTCCATGCAACATCAATACAGAAATGAACCAAAAAATGGAGTGTGAGATACTTGTGTGCAATATAAAATTAAACTTTTACATTCACAATACAAAAGAAAGTGGGCTGAGCATTAAATACATGAATCACAAAATCACTACATATGTGCCCTAATGAAAAAATGCGCATTGATCAACTATAACTTTGACGAGTCACTGGGGGTCTCAACAACCGGTGGTTCAGACAAGTTCAGATGCACTCCTCCCGACAGGGCGACCAACATATCACGGTATAGGAGCTTGCCCATATTAGACTACAGGTTCTTACCATTACGTTGGTAATCATTTACAGAGTCGCAAATGTTGTCGACCAAAACCACAGTCTCTTCAGGGGACAAAAGAGTTGATGTAATGAATCAACACAGAAATTGATGGAATATGAGGTCTTAGGCGTATGGCTTAAATAAGGATTCATGGAAGGGCTTATGCTTGGTTTCTAACACATGACACTGAGATTTTTATTTACGGTCTGGTGGTGTTTCTGTTATATTTGTTATCCTAGTTTTATTATTATTATTTTTTTAATATTTTAATGAATAACTATTGAGTATGTCTATGTCATGCGTTAATGTTCTATTATTGACTGTAACCAAAACAAAACAAAAACTGAAGCATTATCAGATATTTACATATATAGTTATTGTACATAGAAAAAGGTGAAGTCATCTGTATTGTTAAACAGACATTTACTGAGTTCATATGATATAATTAGTTGTGCTGTACGTTTTATATTTGCTAGCTAAATCTGGTAACCAATTGTTGTTATACAGTCTTTAAGTGACCTCAGATGTGCTGTTTAGACCTGCATGTTTCGTACACTGACTGACTTCAATAAAAAACTATAATTTAAAAAAAAAAAAAAAGCAGGAAAAAATGTTATTGATAAACCATATACAGCTTTTGGCATACAGCTAAAAAGCAGGTAAAAAAGGGGAAAACACGCTTACGCGTTTCAAATCCACTTTGATTCATAGAAGAATGGATTTATATTAATATGTGCTGACAGTTTTCCGTGCGTGTTGACAAGAGTAGCAGAAGATTTACATTCTACTACGGAGATGAAACATAAGAAGGTGCCGAGTGAGCGTATCGATTTTGTACCTATTACAGAATAATGTTTACATGGCATGAAAACATTAAGGCTATGTTCACACGGGGTAATTTCGGCGCTCATTTCGCCGCGTATTTGCGCTCTAATACGGGCGAGATGGGCGCCGAAATTACGGTAATAAACAGTTCTCACAGAGAACTATGGATTACGCCTCCTCTCCCCGCTCGTACAATCATGTGAACATACCCTAAGATCGATTAAAACTTCGGACTCACAGCAATCAAGTTAAATGGGGTATTCCTGTTTCATTAATTAGCTTTAACCCATTAAGGACCTGGCGTTTCTTTTGGTTGACACATTCGTTTTTTTCCTCCTCGCCTTCCAAGAGCCAACACTTTTTTATTTTTCCACTTACATAGACGTATGAGGGCTTTTATTTTGTGGGACAAGACGTACTTTCAAATGTATTTGCAGTCGCCACCTTCTCCATAAAAAATATCCATGTTTATTGAATCATATTAAAATGTCATAGAAACATAGACCCCTCCAGCTAAAGGTATCTTCACACGACATTTTTCAGATCCGTTATTGTTCCGTTTTTCGGACCCAAAACGGATCCAAAAACGCATCTAACAATGTGAAGTGTATTAATGTTTTAGATAAATAGTTTATTATAGAATGTTGAGTGGTTTTACCACTCAACATTCTATAATAAACTATTTATCTAAAACATTAATAAATTTATTATTAAAAACTTCTATAATTTCTATAAACACCCATTCTATACTAAAAAACTGCTTTTATATCATTCAATATATATAAAAAGTGATTTATAAGATGAAAAACATGTAAAATGCTGTTAGCTCCCCCTATTGGGCTTCCTCTTACCTAACCACTTAAAGATGAAACACATGTAAAATGCTGTTAGCTCCCCCTATTGGGCTTCCTCACTTACTACCTAACCACTTTTGAAACACATGTAATATGCGGTTAGCTCCTCCTATTGGGCTTCCTCTTGCACTACTACTTAACCACTTTCCACTCTAAGTGAAAATGTAGGTCATGAGGTTATACTGTGTATATATCTTGAAAAATAAATTTTTTGGATGGAGTTTTCAATGCGTTTTTCTTCTGGTGAAAAACGGATCCAAAACATCGTGTGAACATGCCCTAACATGTCTCAGGACAACATAGCCTTTGATCACAGCAGGGTGTTGGGGCAGGAAGTAGTAAAACAGTAAACATGGCGGCAATGGAAGCCTTCAAAAGGCTTCCAGCTGCCATGTTAACCGAACGGAAGGCTGCGATTTTGCTGCGGGGGGAGGGGGGCCCTGATCGAAGAGAGGAGCGGTGCGCGGCACCGTACCTCATTCATTTGGACGCTATGGCCACGTTTGCAACGACATCTAAAGGATTCAGCAAAGCGGGATGGCGCCGGCAACACCTTTTAAAAACTGATACAGCCCCTTCTTGGTGGTTCAGCCAAGAAGACAAAGCATGGACAGGAAGGAGCTAGCACAGTTGGGCAGATGTGTCTTACATCACCTCTCTTCAATGTCCGCTCCTCTCTGAACATGTGTGTACATGTGCAATGGAGAAGACAATTCTTGAAGATGATGGCCATGGGGAGCATACGGTAGTGACTGTGGTGAGCTCAGTGCTTTTATCATGTGACTGTAAACGCTGCAATAAGGAACATGATGAGATGAGCGCTGTACGATGTGTATGTGATGTGTTTTACAGATGGCCAGAGCTCAGCTCCATCTCAGGAAAAAAGTGAAGCAGACTCTGCTCCCCAGGATGGTACCAAGGACTCGGCTGCCACAACACTACGGAAACGTGAGTTTTTCAACAATCTGTTATTTTTCTTTATTTAAAGAGTCTTCTAACAATGAAATGGACATTGGGAATTCCACTGATGAGCCCGCCATCCATCAGCGGTGATCTATATGGGAACCAAGCAGTAGGAGTTTAATTCCTATTTATAAATATATTGTTGAGAAGCCGACGTTTCCTCCTTTTATTTTTGTATTAATAAATCATTACAGATACAGATTTTGGGAACATGTGCTCATAGATATTTAAACTAGTAAGGCAGGGCTCTGTACTAAAATCCCTTATAGGGAACCTGTCAGATGGTTTATGCTACTGTCTCTGAGAGCACGATGTAAGAGAGAGAGAGAAGCTCAGCTCTGTAATATGTAGGTCTATATGATTAAGAACAGAATTTCCCACCCACCCACCTACAATCTATGACAGCTTTTCCTGTATTAGTGTGTATTCAGAGTAACTGCCAATACTGATTTTTGCGGTTAGCCAAACTTTGGGTTTTAAAGTTCACATATTATTCTGCTTAAAAAATAAACCCTTTTTGATAACCCTCCTATATTTAACCCAATTTGGCCGCTTCTCTCCCTTTTCTTTAAAAACCCTATATATCACGGCTATCCTCTCCTCTTTTCATATAAACCCCTTTTTATCACAGAGTTTCCAGTCCTCTCCTCTATTAAAAACCCTTATTTACAAGTCAGTTCTCTTCCCTTTTTCAATACCCTATATATCACAGGTCAGCTCCTCCCCTCTATCATATAACCTAATTCACAGAACTAGCTCTCTCCTCTATCTTTAAAACCCCTATTTTCAAGAGCTCGTCCTCCCCTTTTCTTCCTATATATAAACCATTTCCCTATCATTTCCCTATTAAAATTAAAACCCTATATTTTTCCCAAGAGGTCAAGCCTTTTTTATTTTTAAATTTTTATAGATAACAAACTGGGTTTTCTAAATAATATTTACACTATTATACAAACATTTTTTAAAAAAAAAAATTAAACGAGCTCTTCTTCTTAAAAATATAAATCTAAAATCCAAAACCTCGGGGTTTCCCACTCAATTTGTCATAATAATAACCTTGCTCTTTTTTCTTTTTTAAAAACCCATTTATAACAGGCCATTTTACTTCACAATTTCCCTTTCCCTTATCTTTTTTTTACATAAAAATGAAAAAATTTTTTTTTAAAAAACCCCCTTCCTTATCATTTTAACCCCCCAAATTCCAGAACTTCCTAGGTTCCTATCCCAATTTGGACCTGTTCATTTCTTTTAAACCAAATTCCGTCAAAACCCCCAACCCTTCCCAACCCCAATAACTTTTTCCGGTCTCCCCTTTTCACAAATACTTTCTGGCGTTTTTCCAATATCCCCATCACGAGTAGCTCCCCTATCATATAACCCCCCATATATACGAGTTTGTTCCATCCCAATTATATTCCTTATAACAATTTGACCTTATCCTTCCCATTTTTTAACTAAAAGGGGGAAAACCCTTAAATTACCTATATTTTATTGAAGCTCGATCCTTAATAACCAAACAAAGGGCCCCTTATTTCCCCTTTATATAAAAACTTTTCCCTAACTTCCTTTTAAATTACTTTTTCACAACTATTCTTTTTACATTTTTAATTATACCTTTTTTTTACCTATTCCCTATTTTAAATGAAATTTTAAATCAAAATTTTTTTTTTTATTTTTAACCTATTTGGGACACCTTTTTTATAATTCTATAGGTGGGTTTCAATATAACTTTTATCCTTAGCATTTTTTATTTCATAAATATTACTATTCCCCTTTCCCTTATCTAAACTATTTTTCCCTTTTCGACTTTTTACCCTTCCCCAATACCTGTTTCCCCTTCCTTAAAATTAATAAATTAAAAAACAAAATTCAGCTCTTTTTTTTTTATACTTCTTTTCCGGGGAACAAAGAGTGCCCCACTTTTCATTTCAAACCTTTTTCAAGGGGAAACCCCACAAAAACCCCTTTTTTTGGGCTCAATTTTTCCTTTAATCAAACCCTATTATAGATCTCTTTTTAATCTAATTTTTTTAAGGGGACCAGCTTTTTCCCATATATCTTTATGGCTATTTTTTTAAAACACCTATAAAAAAACCCAAAGGTTTTTTAAAATTTTCAAAAACCCCTTTATTTACGATATTTGGAAAAATTTATTTTAACTTTATTACCAACCCAGCTCGCAATTTTTTTAACCCTTTATAAAACTCAACCCCCTTTTAAAAAACCCTTAACCAAAAACCCCCAAACATCAATAAAAAAAAATTAAAAAGGGGTTTTCAGGTTCCTTACTTTAAAAAATTAAATTTCGCCCCAAAAAAAAAAAATAATAAAATAAAAAAAACTAAGTTTTTCCCTTTTATTAATTTTAAATTTTATCAAAAAACTACCCCTTTTCCCCAAAAATTAATTTTTTTCCAAAAAAAGCTTTGGCCCTTCCTCCTTTTCAAAACCTATTTTTAAAGGGAAAAACTAAGTCCAAAACTTATTTATTATACAAGAAAAAAAAATAATCCCAATCATAAATAAAAGATGGGGTTTATCCCCCCAGCAAATATTTTAAGGCCAAATTTCTACTTTTTACCCTTTTTGGGCCCAAAAACCCCCAAATTATATTTAAATCTTTCATATAATTAAAAAGAAAAAGCTCCCAAAACAAATTACCCCCAACAAAAAAAGGGCCCCCAAAAAAACCTTATATTTTAGGGAAATATTATAAATTTAAAAGGGGGGTTCTTTTAATAACAAAATAGGGGGGGTTTTTAAAAAACTTTAAAAAAATCCAAAAATTTCCCATTTTTAAAAAATAACTTTTAAACTAAAAGCATTTTTAAAATTTTTTAACCAGGGTAGGCCCTTCCCAAAAAAAAAAACCCTTTTTTTATATAAAGGGCCCGCCTCCTTTCTTCTATCCCCCAATTCAAAAGACACCCCTTAAAAAACCAAATAGTTTCAATAGCTCACTTTTCAATTTTATTTTTATATAGATATTTATTACAACCAAAACCCAAAGGCAGGGGGCCCCCAAAACCTTTAAAATCAGTCGGGTTCATTAAATGTAAAACAAGGGGGAGTCTTTTATTCATAAAATTATATCAAGCATTCTATCAAATAAAATATTTATACGGGAGTCGGATTTTTTTTAAAATATATAATTAAAGGGGGGAAGTATTTTTTTTAATTAAATATTTTAAAATTTTTTTTATATATAACCCTTAATTACAAAGGTTTTCCGGCTCCCTTCCCCTTCTTAACCCATTTCAAAGAAAAATTTTATCTTTTCTTTTAACCTTTTCCAATAGTTTTATTTTAAAATACACGATGATCTCTTTTTTTTTATAACCAAAGAAAACCCTGTTTTTTAATTTTTAAAAAATTTTTTGGGGGATTCCCCTTTCCCAAAATTTAAAACCTAAAAATAAATTTTTAAAATCTTTTTTTATTTTTAAAAAAAAAATTTATTCAAAAAGTATTTTTCCTTATTCAAATATTAGTCATTCCTCATCATACAAAAAGGGACGGTCTACCCTTTCTTTTCCATAAAAAAAATTTGTACTTTAATAATTATAAAATTTCAAACGGGCCCTTTTTTAAAAAAATTTATGAGAAGGGTTTCCCCAAAATTTTATTAAACCCAAATCAAGGATTTTAAAGTACAAAAAATTTTACCCGAAAAGGGCCCCTTTACAATATAAAAATTAATTTATCAAAAAATTCTCCCAACATAAAACCATATAATTATCAAAGCTTGGGGATTTCTTTTATCGACCTTTTTAAAACCCCATTTCCATAATCCCATCACTATCGGGACATCTTAAAAAATAGTTTTAAGCCCCTTCACTTGGGGTTTCTAAAAATTTTTCTTTTAAAAAGAATTCAGCCCAAAAAACATTTCCTTTTTTTCCCATTGTAGTTTTAAAAATAATTCGGCACCCTCTTTTAAAAACCCATAAAGAAGTATTAAATTTTTTAACCCAAACGTTTTCCCCCTCAAAACCCTATTTTGTAACTAAATTCATCAACTTAAAATATTGGGAAGCCCCCTCCCCAAATTTGTCCAAAGGTTTTTCCCCCCAATCATTTTTTATATAAAAAGAAAAACCCTAATAAACCTAGCCCCCATAAAAACTTTATAAGGCAGTTTTCATTTAAACCCAATTGATTTTTAACTAAAATTTCCCAAATAGGTTTTCCTCTCATAAATAAAAAAATTTTCTGGATACCCCCCTTTTCATTTAAACCTATTTTAAGAGGTCGGAATCTATTATTAAAAAATTAAAAGCTAGTTTATAATATTTAAAAATTAAGGGTAGTTTTCCTTTTATAAATCCATAATACAAAGTTATTAATTCCACTTAAAATAAATAAGGTAGCTTAATCATCAATTTTTTTTATTAAAATATGGGAAGGGTTAGGTCAATATATTCTATCAAGGAGATTTCTTCCTATAGGAACAAAAATTTACGTATAATTAACATAATATCAAGAGATCGCTCTACCCCCCCCTCTAAACCCCCCCCCTTATATCAAGCTCCCTTCATATTTTTCCCCTTTAAAACACGCCAGCCCCCAAAACTTTTTTTTAACTTTTTTTAGGGCCAAGTTCTCACTAGTCAAACCGTTTAACCCAAGAGTAAAACCCCTTCCATATATAACACTTGTTTAAACGGAGTTTTGGTTTTATTTAAAATTAAATTATTTTGCTAAAAAAAAATTTTTATTAAAACAAAATGAAAAGGGGGGGAAATTTTAATTTAAATTTATTTCGCCCAAAATCTTTTTATAAATTAAAAAGAGCTTAAGTTTTCCATCGATAAAACAAATAAGGTTTTTCCCTTGATTTTAATTTTAATTTTCTATAGTTTAATTTAAATTTGAGTTTTTATTTTATTTAATTTTTTTCTTTTAAAAAATTGTTTTTATTTTTTAAATAAATATATTTAAAACAAAAGGTTTAAGTTCTCTCCTAACCAATTTTTAAAAATCAGCCCTTTTTTCTTTTTAAAAACACAAATAGTTTTTTACAATTTTTATTTTAAACCTTTGGTCTTCCTTTGTCAAAAAATATAATAACAGAGTCTCCCCGTTTTCTATCCCCTAAAAAGAGTTGTCCCATTATATATACAAAATCCAGGTACCCTTTTATTAATTTTTTCACGGACATTTTTTTTAAAATATTAATTTGGGCCCTTTTTTCCCCCTACCCTCCCTTCTTTTTTCCCTTTTCGGAGGTTCATTAAAACAAAAGCCCCCATTAAAACCCCATATATCCAGAGCTAAAATCTTCCTCTATCTTTAACCCTATTATCAAGAGCTCAGCTCCTCTTATATTAACCCTTATTTACAGAGTCGCTCCTCTCCTCTATCATTAACCCTTTTTCACAGAGCCAGCTCCTCCTTTTATCATAAAAACCCTATATACCCACAGGCTGCCCCTTCCTTATTAAACCTATTATCACTTGTTTGCTTCACCCTTTTTCATATAACCATTTTATCACAGAGCTCAGTCCTCTCCTCTTATATAAAACCCCTATAAAACCAAGGGTCGTTTTTCCCCTCTCCTCATATAAACCCCTTATATCACAGAGTCACTCCCTTTTTTCTTTTAAAAAATTTTATATCAAAAGGCTAGTTTTTCCTCTATCTAAAACCCCTATATACAAGACCCTCAGTTTCCCCCCTCTTTCATAAAACCCTATTAAAGGCTCAGCTCCTCTCTCTATCATTTAACCCTAATATCCGAGCTCGCTCCTTTTTTATATTTTAACCTAATATCACGAGCTAGCTCCTCTCCCCCCCAACATAAAACCCCTTATACCCCAGAGCTCAAACCCCTTCTTTTTATAAAACCCTATATATACGAGTCAGCTCCTCTTTCTTTTAACCCTTATATCCAAAAAGGTCACTCCCTCTCTATCATAAAACCCCATATATCAAGAGCTCAGTCTCTCCTCTATCATATAACCCCTTTTATAAATAGCTCAGCTCCTCTTTCTTCTTAAAACCCCCTATATATCCCAGAGCTCATTTCTCCCCTTATCATAAAAACCCTATTATCAAAAGCTGTTTTCTCCCCCTTTCATATCCCCCTATTAACAGGTCAGCTTCTCCCTTTCTTTAACCCTATGTTTTCCATCCCCTCAGCCCCTCTCTTTAATAAAACCCCTTATATACAAGCCAGTTTCTTCCTTTCTATCTTATAAACCTTATTTTTCACAGAGCTCAGTTTCTTCCTTATTTTAAAAACCCTTTATCACAAGTCGCCCCTCTCCTCTATCATAAACCCTATGTTTCAGAGCTCAGTTCTCCCCCCTATTCTAAAACCTTATATCCAAGGGGGTTTTACCCTCCTTCCTCTATCAAAAAACCCCCATTATCACAAAGTCAGCTTCTTCCTTTACCCTATAAACCTAATTCACAAAGTCAGCTTTCTCTCCTCTATATTAACCTATTATCCAGAGTCGCTTCTTCTCATCTATAAACCCTTTATACAAGTCAATCCCCCTCCCCTATCATATAACCCTTTATATCACAGAGCTCAGTCCTTCCTCCTATATATAACCCTATATTCAAATGCTCCCCCCTCTCCTATCTTTCCCTATATATCACAGAGCTCAGCTTCCCTTTCCCTCTATAAATAACCCAATATATCACAGAGCTCGCTTTCCTCTATAAAAAACCCCCATATATAAAGGCTCAGCTCCTCTCTTATAAGTAAAAGTTGTTCATTAATCGGGGCAGGTAGGATTAGGGAGGCCCCTGCTTTATAATGGCGGGTTTTGTTAATTGTCATTTTAAATAAAATTTTGAGAAAACATAAGACCCCTTATTTCATCGGCCACCCTTTTTTTTTTAAACTAATCCCTGTTCGGCGCTAGACCCTTTGTTTCTCCAAAAACCCATTTTTGTTGGATCCACACAAGTGAAAAAAATTTTTTTTCCCCTGTATATAACAGGTTTGTTCCCCTCCTGTATCTTTAATTTATATATCACAGAGCTTTTTAAAAAGTGGTTTCCGGACCAAAAATGGGGTTTAGGCCTGTTCCCCGGGCCCTTAAATTGCGGGACGTAGTTCGGCCCGCAATTAGGCCGCGGGGCGGGGGGGCCGTCAACTCACCGGCCCCATAGGCATGCATTACCAGCGGCGCGTAGACGCTGGGACTCAGTAGCATATCACTTCTCTCCCCGCTCGCCGTTTTGTGCAGGAGAGGGGAGACGAAATCCATAGTTTTTTTTGGGAAATTGTGGATTACCGTAATAAGGGGCGTATTCACCCCGTATTTCGGAGTACGGGCGTTTTAGGGCTGAAAAAAGCCCCAGAATAAGCCGTGTGAACATGGCTTTAGCGCTAGAATGTGCCTGATTTACGACCCGCACAATGCAAAAGCAAATGCACAAACAAATACAGCAGTAGTGTGGGAGCACTAATATATATGTAAACTTTGGGATTTTCTTTTTTTTAGCCAGGAGCTCTATACTTTTAACGGTGCCCTTGAAGTTTTTGGGTTAGGGCTGATTTTATGTGATTTCCCTAATTTTTCCCAGGAGCCTTGAGGTCATGTTCACACGGCTTAATTGCGAGGCGTAATTACGCCTCGCAATGACGCCGTGTGGCCGGGGCGGGAGCGGGGGGCCGGCACCTCGCCGGCCCATAGACCAACATTGCTAGCGGCGCGTATACTCCGCTAGAAAATGACATGTCACTTATCTCCCCACGCGGCGGATCCCTGAGCAGGGAGAGGAGACGTAATCCATAGTTCTCTATGAGAACTGTGGATTACTGTAATGACTGGGACGTATTCAGCCCGTAATTGGCGCAGTACGGCGTGAATTATGGGCTGAAATACGTGCCCAAATAAGCCGTGTGAACATGGCCTGAAGGATCTGACACTTTCTATAGTCCTGTATAAAGACTGTCATCACGCTCATCCGTCACTGTCCCCATTGCAGTGGACAGTTTGTTTGCCCAACCCCAAATACGTACTGTAGGGCTAACTTCAGAGGTATGTGAATCTATTTTTTTTGGGGGGGGGGGATAGAAGGGGGGGACACGGGACATGGGAAAACCAGAGCACTTGAAGCAAACCCCAAAAACCTTGGAGAAGGCATACATGCTCCATGGAGATGATGCCCTTAGTCGGCTATAAGTATTCTTACAGTTATATGTGTAAATGAACCTGTGTATATAGATCTTCTACTACCAGAGGATCACAGTAACATTATATTCTATCATATTCTGACAGATTACCAGAGACTTATTGTCGGGGACATTAGAGGACGAGATCAGTGGCAAAAAAGGGAAAAAAGGGGGAATTTTTAAGTGTCCAGTGTCTTACTGCCCTGAGGATGTTTCATGATCTGGGACAGTGCCCTGGAAGGTTGGAAAGCCCGGAGTTCTCCAGTGCAGCCGGACAGACGCTCAAGGAAGGAGAGGCCCCCTTGAAGACGTTCTTGGTTATTCCCCTTACAAAAGGGGACAGAGATTTATGTTAAAAAGGACTGTATAAAGTCCCCAGTGGGATAAAATTCTAATACCGACAGTGATAAAACACTACGGAGCACTTATTACCTGCACAGTTACCTCCAATGGAGAAACCAGCACCAAGAAATTCCAGCCAAAATCTGTTCATGGTAAATATGCACACTGGAATTAAACTTCTGTGTTAGTACATAAAAAAATACAAAAGTTAGATATTATCCACAACCAGATTTTACATATACCCAAAAAATAAGTGTGTAAAAATACAGCACATTGAACTAGTGACTATATATTGAAAAAAAAATAGATTTTTGGGGGCGAAAATGTATGATCGGGTTTTTCGCCTGTTTTTTGGGTTTTATGGGGGCCTCCCGGCCCGAACCCAAATTGTCGGACGCGGGGATTCGGTTGGGGCGCGGTTCGCCACTTTCGGCTGCGCCCGCATAAAGGGGCGGGAGGGGGGGGTGGGGCGCGGGGTAGGCGTTTGGGGGGAAAACCCGGGCCGGGGCTCGAAAACCCCGAGGCATTTTCCGTTGGCGAGTGGAAAGCGAGGCGCCAGTGCGCGCCCCGGCAGTCCGCAGGCAGCCCGGGTTTTATTTTGGTTTTAAATTTTCCCCCGGGCCGGGCAAAGTGAAGCAGGATCGGAACATGCGAGGAAAAAATAAAGATCGCGACAAAAAATTCGGGGGCTCGCTCCGTGCAGCGGGGAGTAGGATTCAAAAAAAAAATGGGCCTTTTTAAAGGGGGAAAAAAACAGTTTCAGAAAAGACCCTGAACGAAAAAAATTAAACATAATTTAAAAAAAAATTTTTAAACTTAGAACGGCGCAATATCAAGAAATTTTTTTATATTTGGGAAAAATTTCCGGGAATTTTTGTTAAATTTAAATTTTTGAAACCCATTTCATTGGTCGGCATAAACCAGCCCAAAACAGGGAATAAAAAGGGGACCCCGTGAACCATTAAAAAAATTTTGGGGAGAAACCGAAAATTGGGGGGCCAAAAATTCAGGGGGGGGGAAACACGGCCGGGGGACAAAAATTTCTAAATTTACCAATAAAAAAGGGGGGCCCAAAAAAAAAAAAGAAAAAGGGTGATTGGTGAGCTAGGGGGACTTGGCTATCCCAAACCTTAAGCGCGAGACTTCTCCCCTTATAGTCCCATGGAGAGATGGGCGCCTTTAAATTTTCGGCTCTCAGCGCCCCTGCGGATGAAGTATTTTAATAAAAAAAGTTATTTTTATTAAATGTAAAACCCTTACAGATAAAGAAACCGAAAAACCCTTTTTTACCCAAAAAAACAGTTAAAAACCCCAAAAAACAACGTTTGTCGCCAGGACCGGGCTTCCAAAAGGGAATTTTCAAAAAGAGAGAATTGCCCGGGGAAATTTCAGTAAATTTAAAATTTTTTTAAAAATATTTCCAAAATTTGGGCGGCAAAAACCAGCCCAATTCCGAAAAGGAGCGGGCCGTGGCCCATTCTAACCTATGGAGGAGTAAAGGGCCCAAACAAAAATAGGAGCGGGGCAATGTCCCATTTTATCCCATGGGAAAAAAATTTAAACCCCTCATATTCAAAAGGGGGACAGTTTAAAAAAACAGTAAAAAAAGCAGGAAAAAGAGCGGTTGGTTGGGGCGGCGGGGGCTCTCCGCTAAACCAATCAGAGCCGAGCTCTTTCTCATAGAGTTCTATGGGGGAAAAAAAATTTGAGCGCGCTCTTTTTGATTGGCTAAGTTAAAAAGAGGCGGGGGTTATTTGGACCAATGGGGAGCGAGCGGGCCTCCTTTGGGTTTTCTAATGCAATTGAAAAAAAAATGTAAATGGGGGAAAACAAATTATAACCAAATACAGAAGTTGTCCCGAAAGGTATTAAAATTATGATAATTTTTGGGGGGAACGAAAAAAAAAAAAAAATTAAAAACAATAAAATCTGTTTATTTCTTTATTTTTGTTGCACCCAAAACTATTGATCCTTTGGGTAACGAAAAAAAAAGAAATAAACATGTTTTTTTTGATTTAATTTTTTTTTTTCGGGTTTCCCCCATATTTTTATTCGTTTTTTATACACATTTGGAAAAAATTTGGAGTCTTATTTTTGATTTGGCCCCTTTTACAGTTTTATTTCAGATTCATTAGAAAAACCTTGGAAAAATCGCTCGCCCCTCCTTTGGGCCCAAAAAAACGGCGCCCCCCCTTTTTTAATTTGCAATACAGAGCCGGGTCAGAATTTTTTTTTTCCCATAGAAAATCTAGAGAAAGGGAGTAAAGCTTGATTGGCTAAACTGGAGAGCCCCGCCGCTTCAAAACCAAATTTAGCTGTTTTGCATTTTTTTCTGTATTTTGAAAAGTACGCCCTTTTAATATGATTGGTCAATTTTTCTCCAAAAGGAAAAAATGGGGGCATTGTGCTTCCCATTTTTGATTGGTAATTTTTTCCCCCATAGGTTTTAATGGGGCTTTTTCGCTTTCCCATTCTGATTGGATGGTTTTTGCCCACCCAAAGAGAATAGCTTAAACAATTTGAATTACTGTATTTCCGGCCCTTTTTCTCTATTGCAATTTTTCCCCCCCGTAGCGCCGGTCTGGGACAAACCTTGGGGGTTTTTCGGGATTTAAATGATTTTTTTTTATATTGAAGGTTTTAGTCTTTATTGATAATGTTTGACAAATTAAAAAAAATGAATTTTTTTTTTTAATACTTCCCTGGCACGGGGCTGAGGGGCCCAGGGTTTTAGGCGCCCAAACTCTCCATAGGGCCCAAATGGGGGAAGTAGCCGCACTTGGGGTTTGGGCCCAGATAGGCCCAAAACCCGAAACTCAGCCAAAACAGCTCTTTTCGGTTTTTTTTACTGATTTTGAAACGTCCCCCCTTTGATTGATTGGGTCCAAAATTCCCATTGGGTATAATGGGACTTTGTCGCTCCTATTTTGATTGGTTAATACTCCTTCATAGGTTAGAATGGGTACTGTCGCCCTATTCGATTTTGGGCCAAAAATTCTCCTTAGGGGTATAAAAGGGTTTTGGGGGGGTCCTATTCTGAAAATTTGGGGGCTTCTGCCCACCCAAAGAGAATAGATTTCACAATTTGAATTATGTATTTTCCCCGGGAATTTTCTATTGCAATTCCCTTTTGTGCGCCGGGTTTTCGGCGGGCAAAAAGCGTTTTTCGGGTTTTTAACTTGGTTTTTTTTGTTTAAAAAAAGGGTTCGGGTCCCTTTTTTTGGTTTAAAGTTTTACATTTTAAAAAAATTAAATTTTTTTTTTAAAATTTTATGCCGGGACGGCGGGGTTGGGGGCGGGGGCCGGGGATTTCTTGGGCCCACTCTCCATAGGGTATTAAAGGGAGAATAGCTTTCGCTCTGAATTTTGGGGGGAAAAGCCAAGCCACCGCTAGCTCAGCCAATCAAACCCCCTTTTTGTCTTTTTACTGTTTTTGAACTGTCCGCCCCTTTTATTTTGATTGGTCCAAAAATCCCCCATAAGATTAATTTGGGGCCCTTTTTCGCTTCCCATTCTGATTGGTTTAAAAGTTTTTCCATAGGTTTTAATGGGGCTCTGTCGTCCCATTCGATTGGGTGGGGGTTGCCCAAACCCCCGCTAGCTTAAAACCAAACAGCTTTTTCAGCATTTTTACTGTAATTTTTTAACTGTCCCGCCGTGGATTCTGATTTGGGCAATCCTTTTCCCCCAGGTTTTAATGGTTTCCCCTGTCGCTCCTTTTTGTTTTGGGCCCGGGTTTTTGGGGGACCCAAAGAGAATAAAGGGTTTTTGAATTTGAATTACGGTATTTTCCCCGGGAAAATTTTCCCAAAATCCTAATTTTGAAATTAGGATATTGGAAAGTGATTTTTTTTTTATGTATTTTTTAAATTTTTTTGGTTTTTAGTCTTTTCCAGAGAATGGGGAACGCCCTTTTTAAGGCGATTTTTTATTTATCTCCGCAGGGCATGTGGAATGATTTTCGCTTTTTTCCGCCTGTCTCGCCTCGGAACAGATTTTCGGCGCAGGGCCCCTTTTGCGGGCCCAAGTCCCCCCACGCGCCCCTGTCCCCCCACTGTGCCCCACACACACTGGCGAGGCGCAAGGAATTTTCCCCCCCCCCCCCTGTATGGTGCGGGTACCTCCCGGGGGCGAATTTAGGGCCCGCGCCGCACTGCCCCCTCGGTCCCCGCAATGCCCCCTTAAAACAATGGCCCCGGCGGCAAAAATTTCCCCCCATGTATGAGTGCCCCCTTGGGGGTTACCTCCGCCGGGACGAACCCCTTAAGGCCCGGGGCCGGGGACTTTGCGGGGCCCCTTCCGCCGCTCCCCCCCCGCCTAACCACTGGGAAAGGCGGGCCCGGTTTTCCCGCATGTTTGAGTGCATTTCCCCCGGCGGAATCCTAGGCGCAGCGCCGCACTGCGGCCCCAACACATGGCGAGGCGCGGCGGGGTTTACATAGTTTTGTTTTTGAGGCCCCCGGCCCCGACAAAAAATTTGGGGGAGATTTCCCGGAAAAAATAGGGAAAAACGCGCCCCCCCCCGGCGAGCTTCATAATTTTCGCCATTATTTAATAATTTGAACCCTACAAAACAAAAAAAAAAATTGCAAAGCGGATTAAAAATAAAAAAAGTCATAATTTGGGGGAATGATGTAAAAATGTATATATGCAAATTAATTATTGGGATCATGATTTCATTAGTTCATATCAAGTGAATAAATGTTATACCAACAATCATGTTAAAAACAATTCAATAAAGTGAAAGTGTAAAAGTAAAAACCAAAATCACTATAAAAAATAATGTGAAAAATGCAGATGAAAACACAAGTATACAGTGAGAACGTATAAACCAAAGTGAAACATTATATAACCATGACCAAAGGAATCAGATATTTATAAGGTTACCCCAAAATTATGGATATTACTTTTTTATAACCATAAACATTTTATTGGTCAGATATAAAGTAGTACAAAAAAAGGAATAGGTTTTAAATGTATTGAAAGCCCAAAAATTTTAAACTTTTCTCCCCAAAAAAAGCCCCCAGCCAAGTATCGTTTTCACGTTATTTGCATTTCACATCTAATTCTTTAAATATAGTGTATAGTGTACTTGTTTATGCATGCTGTTTTCCTATTTAGCACATTGCACTTTATTGAATTGTTTTGATCATGATTGTTGGTAAATGATTTATTCACTTGATATGAACTTTCTAATTAATCATTATCCAAATAATTGATTTGCATATATACATTTTAACACCATTCTCTTTATTACGACTTATTTACTGTTCCCCATTAGCCGTCTGTGCTATTTTTAAATTGTGTTGCATGGTTTTAAATGTTTTGAGTGAACTTCTATTCATTTTAATGTATATTCACTAGCTCCAATCCTATACGTGGCGGGTATCAGTTGTTAGATACAGCGAACAGATCCCAGCAAAAATGTCACAAGGATTATTTTTTCATATTCCACCCTTCTTACATTGTATGGCACAGTCAATGAAACCATTACAAAGTACATTTTGTCTCACAAAAAATAAGCCCTCATATGTCTATGTAAATAAAAAAAGATTAGGGCTTAACACCCGGGGCCCCCCGGGAAACGGGGGAACCGATTCTTCCCCCCTGGCATCCCCCCCCTGATTTTGGGGGGCTGATGGGGCCCCAAAGTCTTTGGGACTCCCCTTTTTAAACTCCACTAGAACTATTTGGGCCCATTTTCGGGCCTTCCAGCAGGAAAAAAACCCCGGCCCGGATGGCTTCACACCAATTTTTTTATAAAATTTTTAAAAGAAAATTGAAAGTTAACCCTTTGCGGGGCCTCTTTTAACTCTGTGTGGGGCTTCCCAACCCCTTTCCCGCCTTTTTTTTGGGGCAGGCCCCATTCTCTATGGACTTTGAACCCCGGGGAAAGGATCCCCTTCCTGCCCCTTTTACAAAACCCATCTCTTTAAATTAATGTAATGCCAAAAAATATATGAAAAAATTTTGCTCGCTATACTTTTAAAATTTATTTTGACCGATTTGATACATTCTAAAACAGTGGGGTTTGGGGACTGGAGAGAGGCGGTGATAACACGCTGGGGTTTTTCCTCCCTTTTTTAAATTATCCCCGGGGTTTCTGCATGCCAGTTTTGCTTCCCCTTTTGGATGCGGAAAAGGCGTTTGACGGGGGTTTGGGACTGGGCATTTTTTGAGGTCCGCCCTGTCCCCGGGGGGGTTTTGGGGCCCACTTATGCTCCAGAGAATATTTGCTTTTTAAACCACTCCCCTTGGGCCAAAATTTGGGAAAAAATTTGGAGGGGCTCCCCCAAACCCAATTTAATATAAAAAAAGGAATCAAACGGGGTTTTGCCCATTGTCGCCACTTTTTATGTGGTCCTATGGAAAACCTATTCCCAACCCCAATCGGGGAAATTCCCGGGTTTTCCCGGGGGTGCCCGAGATGGTCGGGGGGCGCAAAAAATGCCCCCCTGCTTATGCGGACAAATCTTTTGTTATTTGTTAAAAGCCCCCAAAATTCCTCTCTGCCCCCCCTTGGAGGGGCCCTTTTTCTAATCCCTTTGGATACTAAGAAATTTTTTAAGGTTAACTACCCCAAAAAAGCATGGCCCTCAATATTTCTCTAGACCCCCAAAGATATTGGGCCCCTTTGAAAAACCCATTCCCTTTTTAGAGGGGGTGAATGACTCTTTAAATTTTTAGGGGTGAAAATTCCCGAGTGCCCTTTCCATCAAAACTCTCGACTTAAACTTTGCCCCCTTTAATTTCAAGAATAAAAAGGAGATTTAGAAAAAGGGGAAACGGGGAAATACTTTTCCCCGGATAGGGAAGGAAAAAATTTAAAATTTAAAAATGAAACATTTTCCCTTTAGGCTCCTGTTTTTTGTTTCAAACTGCCCCGGGTTAAGTTCCCAACTTTTCTTCCTTGTTTGTGAATAAATCACTGGGGGCGATTTGTCGGGGCCAACAAAAAAACCACGAATACCCTTTGGACGTTTTAATTAGAAAAAAGGGGAGGGGGGCGGGCGGGGCTTTTGGGGGTTTTCTAAAAATGGTTATTATATTGCGGGCAAATGCTCCCCGGGTTTATGGGGACGGGGTTTCCCTTTCCCGTACCCAAAAAAAGCGTTGGATAAAAGGGTTGGGGGAGGAACGACTCTGGGGGAGACCACTAAACTCCTTCCCCTGGGCCCCTCCCTTTTTTAAATCTGACTTTAAAGGTTTTCTTTTGGCCTTTCCCCTAAATCACCCCAGACTACGCTCTCAAATTCCGACTTTTTGGGAAAGGCCCCAATAAAAACCTTTATTCCACGGGGGGGCCCATTAGTGTAAAATTCCCAGGGTACCGGGAATCAATATCCCCTCGCACTGTTTTCTTGACTACCGAGGAGAAGTCCCTTCGGAAATCCCTCCTTAAATGGGAGATTTTTAATTTGGCCCTCTTTTTTCAAGTCGTATGAAAAACGTGTTTGGGCTCCAAAACGCACTCCGAATATCGGGTTTGCATTTCCTTGAAAGTGAGAAAAAAATTTAAAAAGAAAAATAAAATCTAGGCGGGAATTTTTTTCCCGCACCCCCAACCGTTTTGAAGCCCTGTGTATCCAGCGGCAGCACCCGGGGGATGTGATCTCCATATTGTATAATATGATATTGGAGACCAATCTAACCCCCCTTTCCGTTTTTCCGAATGGGGGGGAAACCCAGGAACTGGAAAATTTTTTCAGAAGGGGGTTTTGGTTGAAAGTTTGTGTTTTGTCTAAAAAGGGCCCTTTTTTCCGGCCCTTTTGCAGAATACAAATTAAATTACAAAGTTCTGTCACGTTGGTACGGGATTTCCCAAAACCTTTCACCCTAAATTACCCGGGGCTGTTCCCGCCTTTTGGGAGATTTTTGACAAAGAAACGGGGTTCCATTTAAATTGTTGGTGGGGTGTAAAAGTCCTCCAGCCTTTTTGGATAAAATTGATAAACTTTTTCCGGGACCTTTAAACTGTATTTTTCGGTTGGGCCAAATTTCCCCCGGCAGCCTCTTTTAAAAAATGTTCCCTTTGGGGCATGGGGGTTCATTGAGGGGGTCTTTTGATATTTTATTAGTTGCTGCCAAATGTTGACCCCCAAAAAAGGGCGCTAAACGCACCCCCCTACCCCGGACTGTTTGGGATCAAGGAGGTCCTTAATCTAAAAACGTCGGGGAAGAGATAGACTGAGGTTTCACAAACGTTAGATAAAGCATTTAAAGGGATTTGGGGAAAAGTGGTTGATTTTATTGGATCAAAAGGCCCTTCCAGACTGTGGCATTGGGGGGTGTAGAGTTTTCCCCCTCTTCCCCCTTACTTTGGGGGAAACCTCTATGCCCCCCTTTGGGAAAGGGGACTTTTTCCCTGGGATATATCATTTTCCTTTTTCTTAGCGATTTCTTTTTTAAAATTTTTGGGGTTTGGGCCCAGGGTCGAGTTCTCGCCCATTTGGTTCTTGGTTTTGATTGTACTTAACCTTAAATATTAGGTAATTTAATTTATCCAACAGGGGGTTTTCTTTCTGGATTTCTTTTATTAGACTTCAAGGCTTAGTTGTTTTTTTCAGATACATTATTGATTACAAGTTTTTGATGGTTAGCTATAAAATTTTGTCCCGATGTCTAAATTCTAAATTCCCCTTATTATTTAAAAGGGAATCACTAAAATTTCTAAAAAAAGGGGCTATTTTTGTAATATCCTTCTCATCACTGTTGTACATTATACATGTATTGTGTTAATAAAGCTGTTTTGAATAAGAAAAAAAAAAAGTTATGGCTCTTGGAAGGGGAAGGGGGAGAAAAAATGTGCCGAAAAAAAATGCTTCGACCTTAAGGGTATGTTCACACAGTGTCTGACACGTATCTTGTGCACTGGAAGATGCCGGGTGTTTTAGAAGTACATGCTAACCACTACGTAATTCTAAAACACTTCGGGGCCGGCCCCATTCATCTCCATTATCCCCGGCACATATGTGCCAGGAAGAAGTGATATGTCACTTCTTTCTCACACCATGTAGTACACGTTGGGGAAGATGGATGTAATTCATAGCTCTCTATGTGAGCTATGATTTACTGTAGTTACAGGCCGCATTTACAGGCTGTATTGCAGCGCAGGTACAAGACGCAGTGTGAACATACCCTAATGGGTTAGAATCCAGCATAACTTTAGAGTAACTAAAGACATCAGTATAGGAAGACTTTTTTGCTCTCTGATCCTATGAACATACACATATAACGCAGATAATTTCTTCAGCTGCTTGTCTTGTATTATGGAATAAATGAACTCCAGCCTCTTATTTGTGACAGTGCGGACCGCTCCATATCTGATCTATTGTGTATTGTCTTCTAGCTAAGCCACAGGTGCTGGATCCTGTTACAGCGACTCTTACTGAATCCGGGGATGTGGTCTGTGTTCTGACTCTGCAGAACTTTTATCCAAAACATATAAATGTCAAATGGGCAACAGAGCAAAATCCACTGAAATCCAATGATCATGTGCAAGAGAATAAAGACCACACGTATAATCTCTGCAGCCAGTGCACCGTCAGAGGAAGTCTCTTAAAGGATCCGAACTTCAAGCTGAGTGTGACCTGGAGTCATAAAGCACTGAAGGAAAAGGGAACCAGAGTCCTGTCGTGGAGAGACCTGGCTAATAGTAAGGAAGACACTACACCCACCGTATATGTATATATAAAATCGGATAAATATAGACCTATATGTACATATGTAGTGCATGTGACTGCTATTTTCATTTAGGATTGCCTGATTACATTTCTATTTCTTCTGCTATAAGCAGTTGTACATTTGTGTCACCAATTTCCTTCTTTTTTACCTCTGTTGTTGATAAATGAGCAAATTAGTAATTCTACGGGAACTCCCATAGAACAGAAAGGAGAGAACACAGCGCTCCCCTGTACTGGGAACTCTCATAGAATAGAATGGAGAACACAGCACTCCCTGTACTGGGAACTCCCATAGAACAGAATGGAGAACACAGCACTCCCTGTACTGGGAACTCCCATAGAACAGAATGAGGAAAACAGCGCTCCCCTGTACTGGGAACTCCCATAGAACAGAATGAGGAACACAGCGCTCCACTGTACTGGGAACTCCCATAGAACAGAATGGAGAACACAGCGCTCCCCTGTACTGGGAACTCCCATAGAACAGAATGAGGAACACAGCGCTCCCCTGACCCGGGAAGTCCCATAGAACAGAATGGAGAACACTGCTGCCGTCCTCTGTCTCCCCCACTTCTGTTGACTTCCAGCAGCTGCGGTCACATACCATTTCTGATGTCACTTAGTGCTGTTGACATCCGAAAGGTGATGTAAGGTAATGGCACGTTACCGTAGCAGCCATAAGTCAACAGAAGAACCAGGGCAAACGGTGCCCATGCTATAATGAGAGAGGAGGTAAGTATGTTTTTTTTTAATTTTACCAGGGAAGATAGGGGCAGTGCCATAACAGGGCACTAGTAGCCTAAATATATTTAATAAAAATAACCTGGACAGCCCCTTTAAGCACTTTAATGATGTCATAATGTACAAATAGTTGTATAAAGCACATCTGTATGTACAGTGAAGTAAATAAGTATTTGACCCCTTGCTGATTGTGTAAGGTTTCTCACTGACAAAGACATGAACAGTTTATAGTTTTAAGGGTAGGATAATTTTAACATTGAGAGATAGAATATCCAAAATAAAATGCAGAAAATCCCTTTGTATAAATTATATACATTTATTTGCATTTTGCAGTGAGAAATAACTATTTGAACCCTCTGGCAAACAAAACTTAATACTTGGTGGCAAAACCCTTGTTGGCAAGCACAGCAGTCAGAGGTGTTTTGTAGTTGATGAAGAGGTTTGCGCACATGTCAAGAGGAATTTTGGTCACTCCTCTTTGCAGATTATCTCTTTATCATTAGGATTTTGAGGCTGTCGCTTGGCAACTCGAAGCTTCAACTCCCTCCATAAGTTTTCTATGGGATTAAGGTCTGGAGACTGGCTAGGCCACTCCATGACCTCAATGTGCTTCTTTTTGAGCCACTCCTTTGTTTCCTTAGCTGTATGTTTTGGGTCATTGTCTTGCTGGAAAACCCAGCCACCAAACCATTTTTAATGTCCTGGCAGAGGGAAGGAGGTTGTCACTCAGGATTTTACGGTCCATGGCTCTATCCATTCTCCCATTCATGCAGTGAAGTAGTCCTGTGCCCTTAGCAGAGAAACACCCCCAAAACATAATGTTTCCCCCTTGACAGTGGGGACGGTGTTCTTTGAGTCATACGCAGCATTTCTCTTTCTGAGTTGAGTTAATGCCAAAGAGCTTTATATCTGTCTCATCTGACCACAACACCTTCTCCCAATCACTCACAGAATCATCCAGGGGTTCACTGGCGAACTTCAGGCGGGCCTGCACATGCGCCTTCTGGAGCAGGGGGACCTTACAGGCACTGCAGGATTTTAAACCATTATGGCATAATGTGTTACCAATGGTTTTCTTGGTGACTGTGGTCCCAGCTGCCTTGAGATAATTAACAAGTTCCCCCCGTCTAGTTTTAAGGGCCGTTCACACGGCTTATTTTGGGCACGGATTCCAGCCGTATTGCGCGCCGTACTGTGCTGCAGTACAGCTGGAATCCGTCCCAGCCATTACGGTAATCCACAGTTCTCATAGAGAACTATGGATTCCGTCTCTCCTCCACGCTCGGCGAATACGCTGCGCCCACGCCCCTTATTCAAGCCGTAATTGCGGGACAGATTTCGCCCGCAATTACGGCTTGAATAAGCCGTGTGAACTAGCCCTTTGGCTGATCTCTCCCCTTCCTCATGATCAAGGATACCCCACGAGGTGAGATTTTGCATGGTGCCCCAGATCAATGCCGATTGACAGTCATTTTGGTAGGAGATCAAATACTTATTTCTCTCAGCAAAATGCAAATACATTTATATAATTTATACACTGTGATTTTCTGGATTTTATTTTGGATATTCTATCTCTCAATGTTAAAATTAACCGACCCTTAAAATTATAGACTGTTCATGTCTTTAACAGATTATCAGATTATATCATTTTATTCTGTGGTCTTTTATATTGATGATTGGTGGCATTACTATTGCTGTTTATACTGCTGTACCTAATTATGTATATCCAAACTATCTGAATAAAACATTGTCTATCAGTAAGGTTTTATACATCGGTCCATCCAGTGATACATCACATAGGTTCACATCCATACTTTTATGTAGAAAAAGTTTGTGGTTCATTCATATATTCATTACTTTTTCTCTTTTTCTGGAGGTTTTCCATGGCGTCCTGTGATCCAGGAAGTTCCCGTACCCCATGTATTGATGGGACAAGGAAACACTCTCCAGTATAACATCTCCGGATATTTCCCTGATGCTGTGACTGTGACCTGGTATAAGAAGGAGAAGGGGGCTCAGGTACTTGCTCTTATACATGGTGATGACCGGTATAAGACGTCAGTCACTGAGTCCCAGGTACAGGTGGATTGCACATACTCCACTACAGCCCGTCTGCTGTTCACCCCAACCCTGAGAGACCAGGAATCAGAAATCATCTGCAGAGTGGCGCATCCCAGCCTGGAGAGGGCGCTAGAGAGAAGCACCGGACCCCTATGTGTGAAGGGTGAGTGCGCTGAACATTTAATGGGAAGCTTGAAGTGAATAGGTTAGTGCGCTGCGCACCTTAGGAAGCTTCAAGTGAATATGTAACCTCTAGCAGTGTTTTAGGTCCAACATTCTGGGCTAATTTTATTTCTTATTTTAACTTTGTTGTTTTCTGACAATTCAAATACCCCGCACATAGAACATGGCGTTCTTCACTCAGAACACCGAGCTACGACCGGACTCCAGCATACCAATCATATGTGCCATCAGTGACTCTGTATCTGAGAAAGGTCTATTCGTTCAAGTCAAGTCTTGAAGTCACATATATCATTCTGCACTTGTTTGAAAAAAAAAAAATTCTGCATGAACATTCAAGCTACACTTTATTCATGTGCGGGTGAATGTACGACTAAGTCCCCATTGTAGTCTATGGGCACATCAGGGGCTGTTGAGGTCTGCCATGAAACAGATCCAGTTTCACCTCTGCAACAGATGCCCCGAACCTCTAACACAAATGTGAGCCAGGTGTTAGGGTATGTTCACACGACGTTTTGGATCCGTTTTACACCAGAAGAAAATGCATTGAAGACTGCATCCAAAAAACAGATACGTTTTGAATGCGTTTTTGGATGCATTTTTCAGATCCGTTTTTCAATATTTACACTAGGTAAAATGCATGCAAAGAACTTGAGATTTTTCACACATGATACCATCCACAGAGGTTCTAGTTTGAAAAGGTAGAATCTCTGGAGTGATATACTAAATCGGCCCCTAGAGGTCTCATTTGATCTAGAACAGTGTTTCTCAACTCCAGTCCTCAAGACCCATCAACAGGTCACGTTTTCAGGATTTCTTCAGTATTGCACAGGTGATATAATTAGTATGCACAGGTGATATAAGTATTGTCAGTGCTTTCTGTGGGAGATCCTGAAAACCTGACTTGTTGGTGGGTCTTGAGGACTGGAGTTGAGAAACACTGATCTAGAAGAACTGTTTGAACTATAGTAACCTAATGACCAACATTTTAACTTAGAGTGGAAAGTGGTTAGTGTAAGAGGAAGCCCAATAGGGGGAACTAACAGCATTTTACCTATGTTTCATCTTAAAGTGGTTAGGTAGTAGTGTAAGAGGAAGCCCAATAGGGGGAGCTAACAGCATTTTACTTATGTTTCATCTTAAAGTGGTTAGGTAGTAATGTAAGAGGAAGCCGAATAGGGGGAGCTAACAGCATTTTACATGTGTTCAATCTTATAAATCACTTTTTATATATTGAATGATATAAAAACAGGGGTTTTTTAGTATAGAATGGGTGTTTATAGAAATTATAGAAGTTTTTAATAATAAGTTTATTAATGTTTTAGATAAATAGTTTATTATAGAATGTTGAGTGGTTTTAGTATTAGGGTATGTTCACACGGCGTCTTGCATCCGTGTGAACATACACTTTTCAGATGCATCTCTGGGACCGACAGAACAGACCCAGAGACACATCTAACAATTAGCAGTGACTTTATCACTGCCCGCAATGAGGAACATGCAGCGACGTTCACATGAGAGATCGCCGCTGCATGTTTGCATCGCACCTGTCAGGTCCGTCTTTCAAAGAGTTGCAGGTCAATTATTTGAAAGACGGACCTGACAGGCGCCATGCAAACACATTGCTCATTGCCGGCAGTGATAAAGTCACTGCTAATTGTTAGATGCGTCTCTGGGTCCGTTCTATCGGTCCCAGAGAGGCATCTGCAAAGCGTATGTTCACACGTATGCAAGACGCCATGTGAACGTACTGTACTCTTATACTAAAACCACTCAACATTCTATAATAAACTATTTATCTAAAACATTAATAAATTTATTATCAAAAACTTCTATAATTTCTATAAACACCCATTCTATACCCCAAAAAAATAAAACTGCTTTTATATCATGCAATATATAAAAAAAGTGATTTAGAAGATTAAACACATGTAAAATGCTGCTAGCTCCTCGTATTGGGCTTTCTCTTACACTACTACCTAACCACTTTCCACTCTCATTAGGTTACTAAAGTTCAAACAGTTCTTGTAGATCAAATGAGATCTTTAGGGGCCAATTTAGTGCATTACACTCTAACTTCAAATTTTAATCCAATGTGTTTTTCGGATGCGCTTTTCATATGAAAAGCGCATACAAAACGTACTCAACACGTATCCAAAAGTTTGTTGTGCTTTTGGATCCATTTTTCAGGCTCCAAAAGCACAATCCATTGTTTCCTATGGGGATTTCACTTGCATAAAACACAAGTAGAGTTGACATGACAATTCTTAAAACGGATCAGAAAAGCGCATCCGAAAGACGCAAGTAAACACGCATCGGCGATCACTCGTCTGAACGGAGATGCGTTTTTTACATTGAAACCAATGTAAATTTAAACTGCACATTTAGATGCCTTTTTTGGATCAAAAGAGGATCAAACACGGATTCAAACACGAATCTGAAAGACGCCGTGTGAACATACCCTATGTCGGATAGCAACACTGCATTAAGAGGTGCTTTTTAGTATACTGTATAGTGTCAAATGCATGAGCAGCAATGTATGGGAGTCACACAAACTGTAGAGCAGCAAAATGCTAGGAAATGCTTTACTAAATTCATGTAGAAAGATGCTTCATTTTTTATCTAGAAGGGAAACAAGCATTAAATTGGCCATTCAAGAACATACATTGGCTTTTTGTGGCATTTTCTATAGCTATTTCCTGGCGCTGTAAAGTCTTGTTTTTCTTTTTTAAACTTGGTTTATTGAAAAATGACAACAATATAATTGGGAAGCATTATATGTAGTACGGTAGTGTACAGAACATTCATAACCACTGAGAACCGGACCGCACAGCTGGGTTTAATACATCATTTTAAAATATAAGTGCGGTAATCTGAATATAGGACAGCATTTCAGACATTCATTAAAGTAGTAAACAAGTCCATAATAGCACGGAATTGTCCATAGTAAGCAACGAGGCACACCAGCAACCCCACACCTTTAGAAATTGCTCAGGACATTTCCTGTGTCTCAACACAAACGTATTATATGGGATTGCAGTATTTACTAAATTTTTCCAGTAGAATAGTGAAGAAATCAGGCGATACCTTTTAGAGGCTAAATATACTCAGTTACAACATTATACTACTAAATTTTTCCATTGAGAGAGGGAAGAATGTCTATAGCCCATATATAGCCCTTTTATCAAGTTTCATCAACAAAGAGAGAGTCAAAACCCCTTCTTAGAGCACACAGACTCCAAAACCCAAACATTAAGAATGTAGGTTCTGTATTTCAGTATAGACTTCAAACTAAGATGCGGCTTCAGGGATTTTGTCAGACTCAAAAAAAAAAAAGTATAAAAAAAGTCTCCAAAAAACACATTAGAAAGATGTAAAAGATGTGTGTGATTAACTATAACCTTCATGAATCTTTTCATTTTTCAGGTAAACCTAAGAACAGAAAACCTGTCAGACTGACTCTGGGCAAAGAGGAGGTGAAATATTCTCTGATTCTAGAGAGTTTCTATCCCAAACATATCCCGATCCAGTGGCTTTGTGTATCAGAACAAGTGACGCAGACTTATCCATCAACAGAAAAATATAAAACTAATATGGATAAATCATACTCTGTTACCAGTGAATGTAAGGTTCCTGAGAAGGATGTAAAGAACCCAAACTGCAAAATCCAAGTGACGTGGAGTCACGAGTCCATGGACGATCCTGGGAGCAGAGAGATGTCTATACGAGATAAAGGTGAGCAGTGTACAGTGGGGCTGTGGTGTCTATAGTGCTATAAGAGAGACGGAATACCAGAGGAAGGCAAGACACACATTGGAACAAAAGATATGAAGACTTTATGTGCGCGGCAAAAAAGCATTGTGTGAATACTTACCCTTAGTATGTATTTCACACATGGGCCAAGTTCATGAGACGACTGCTGTAAATATCATAAACCTTTCAACTAGTGCTTATCACAATGATTCTGAGTGGCGACATTGGTCTAACTATAGCCATAGCAGCCATTAGGGTCCCATATATATGGCGGTATTATTTATATCTTTAATCTTTCCTACTTATGCTGCTGTTTCAGATTATTGTCTTTAGGTGGTGGGGTCTCATCTAGTTCTGCTATGGGGCCCTATGAATTCTAGTTATACCCATGGCGGCTGATATACCCACCTCTCTGCTATAATCAGTTATATAACATGTATGTGACTGTATATAAGTGGCTATGTTATAGGCATTTACCTTCCTTGGGGTTTAGGCTGGCATATTAGGTGCATGTTTTGCCTCTCCTTTACAACTCCTGGGGCAGCAGCAGAGTAAAAATCTATTGATTAATAATTCTCACCCGACAGTTAGTTTCTTTTATCTTACATGTATCCTGTTAAGTACATTTTGTATTTCAATAAAGTTTATTTTTTTGAATGTGAAAAAAAAAATAAAAATAATTCTCCTCCATACAGGAACACATTATAATTTTGTTGGAGTTTCAGTGTCTTTGTTGTTTTCTGCTCAGTGCTTTGCTCTTTCTGTAGTTGTGATGATGTGCGTCACCAATTCCCCTTCCTTCCCTGAGATTCCCCGCATCGCCCTGAGGGGACCTAAAAGGTGCCAGCGCTTTCCCATAACATTGACCTCGCGGGAATTTATCCCCTCCAACTGTTCCCTGAGGTGTGACCGCAGTGGCTCAGGAAGGCAAAAATCTGGAGAAACCCATTGCATCGCGGGACGCGGGTACGGATCTCCAACAGGGAACTAGGGCCGGCAGCCCCAAAAATTACATTCTCATATCACATGCCCGGGTCTTCACCCCCGATGTGGACTCGGTCGGGGGGCAGAATTCATTTTCCCAGGGGGAACATCCCAGCCTGTGCAGCCCTGCAGAGGAGTAAAGGGGGCGCTGAGATAAAGGTGAGCACCAAAAACGCACCCTAGAAGGTATCAAATGGGAACCAGATCAAGACTAAATGGGCAAAATACTTCAACCCTTATGGGCCCTTTATTATACATGCCCCCCAAAAAAACCCCTTACTGGACCCGATTATAATAGTCACACCCCTTAAAATGACCCTAATACATAGCCACACCCCTTACTGGACCCTGATTATACATAGTCACACCCCTTACTGGGCCCTGATTTTTACATACCACACCCCTTATGGGGCCCTGTTTTACATATCAAACCCCTTATGGGCCCCCGATTATACATACCCCCCCCCTTACTGAAAAACCCGATTATACATAGCCAACCCTTACTGGACTCTGATTATTCAAAGCCCAACCCCCACGGCCCCGATTATACATAGCCATTACCCTTATGGGGCCCTGATTATACATAGCCCCCCCTTTCTGGGGCCCCATTATTCTAGCCTTACCTTTTTGGACCCTGATTATACATAGCCACACCCCTTACTGGACCCTGATTATACATAGCCATTCACCTTATTGGACCCTGATTATACATAGCCACACCCCTTACTGGACCCTGATTATACATAGTCACATCCCTTACTGGGCCCTGATTATACATAGTCACATCCCTTACTGGTCCCTGATTATACATAGTCACATCCCTTACTGGGCCCTGATTATACATAGCCATTCACCTTATTGGACCCTGATTATACATAGCCACACCCCTTACTGGTCCCTGATTATACATAGCCCACCCTTTTGGGCTTGATTTTTTTCAAACCATACCCTTACTGGACCCTGATTATACATAGCCATTCACCTTATTGGACCCTGATTATACATAGCCACACCCCTTACTGGACCCTGATTATACATAGCCACACCCCTTACTGGACCCTGATTATACATAGCCACACCCCTTACTGGACCCTGATTATACATAGCCACACCCCTTACTGGACCCTGATTATACATAGCCACACCCCCCCACTGGGCCCTATTAACATAGTCAGTCACCTTATTGGACCCTGATTATACATAGCCACACCCCTTACTGGACCCTGATTATACATAGCCATTCACCTTATTGGACCCTGATTATACATAGCCACACCCCTTACTGGACCCTGATTATACATAGCCACACCCCTTACTGGACCCTGATTATACATAGTCACACCCCTTACTGGGCCCTGATTATACATAGCCACACCCCCCTTACTGGGCCCATTATACATAGGACCCCCTTATGACCCCCGATTATACTAGTCACACCCCTTCGGGCCCCGATTATACATACCACACCCCTTACTGGACCCCCCATTTTACATAGTCACCCCTTTACGGGCCCTGATTATACATACCCACACCCCTTACGGGACCCTGATTATACATAGCCACACCCCTTACTGGACCCTGATTATACATAGTCACACCCCTTACTGGACCCTGATTATACCCTAGCCCCACCCTTACTGGGGCCCCGATTTACATAGCACACCCTTACTGGGCCCTGATTATACTGCCCCACCCCCCACTGGGCCCTCATTATACTGTACACCCCCTTTTCGGGCCCCGTTAACATAGCCCCCACCCCTTATGGACCCTGATTTTAAAATACCCCAACCCCCTTACTGGACCCTGATTATACATAGTCACACCCCTTACTGGGCCCTGATTATACATAGCCACACCCCTTACTGGACCCTGATTATACATAGCCACACCCCTTACTGGACCCTGATTATACATAGCCACACCCCTTACTGGACCCTGATTATACATAGCCATTCACCTTATTGGACCCTGATTATACATAGCCACACCCCTTACTGGACCCTGATTATACATAGCCATTCACCTTATTGGACCCTGATTATACATAGCCACACCCCTTACTGGACCCTGATTATACATAGCCATTCACCTTATTGGACCCTGATTATACAAGCCAAACCCCCTTTCGGGGCCCTATTTTAACCCCACCCCATATGGCCCCGATTATACTAGCCAAACCCCTTTCTGGCCCTGATTATACTAGGAATCCTCATGGAAATTTCTCTTTGTTAGGAGGAGCTGAATAATTTTGTGTCTTGCACTGCTCAGTGCTTTGCTCTTTCTGAGTGACCACAGGGCTGAGAGCTCCTCACTCCTGGTCGCACATGCTCAGACATCACCTCTCCTCCAGGGGCCCACTGGTTTCAAACCCCCGGTCTGTAATTTTTACTCCCGTCCTCTGTACCTTTTGTAATTAGTCAAACAGTGCAAAAAAAATTTAAAAAAAGAAACTCAAAAGGTTGGGGCATTAATAAAAAGAAAAAAATCCCCCAGGTTTTGGTTCCGCAGGGGGTTTAAACGGAGGACCCCCTTTTCCTGGAGGCAAAAGTTTTACCTCTGACTACAATGTAGCTCTCACAGCGTTCACAAAACAACCTTTATTTGACTAAAGACTGGAAAGGCCCTGGTGATTCACTCTGCTGGGTAACATGATCTGCCATTCAAACAAATCACACGCCCCCTTCTGGCAACACAGAGCTGAAGGAGCTGGATGCAGGGGGTATGAAATGAGATTTTGGCAAAACCCCTTTAAATTAGTCAAAAGCCTCCTTTGTATGTATTTTCACACATGGGCCTGTGTTCATGAGACGGAGGTTTAAATGTAAACCTTTAAACTTGTACTTATCCGATGGATTCTTGATTGGCCGACATTGGTCTAACTATAGCCATAGCAGCCATTTATGGTTCCTATATATAGGGCTGGGATTATTTATACTATTAATTTCTCATCCGATACGGAAACACATTTATAATTCTTTTTTTTTTGGCATTTCACAACTTTATTAGAAACAAAGCGATACAAAGAACATCAAATTTGAGAACAGTGCGAGTACACAGTAAGATAACAATGCAGAACATTGCGGAACATACTGGGTCATCAGCAAAAAAGGAATAGAAAATAAAACATATCTCGTTAACAAATACTTTAAGAGCAAGTATAGTGGTACTGCAGCTCAAATGTTATAAAAGCTATAAAGGCAGCAGATGGTGCAGCACTCTAGAACATATGGCATACAGCGTAATGAACAATAATAACTGAGAGATCATTTGACGGCCAGTATAGCAGGGAGGGCTACAGGGGCCCTATGTTGAACAAATTGAACCAAGTGCATGGAGCTAAGCCTCGGCCGTATGCAATTACAAAACAAGAAAGCAAAAATCATACATCCAAACACATATCTACAGTTTCATACAGGGGAAGGGGGAAAGAGGAGAAAGAAAGGAACGGTAAGGGGGTAAGTTAGAGAAAGGTGCCAATGTATTGAAGGTCTCATGAAGCCTTAAACTGTCTAAGCAGATAGGGCTCGGAAGGCCAGACGAAGCACCTGGAATTTGCAGCCAAGGTTGTCCATGTCCGGTTCAGGCCCGAAAACCTGATCATATGTTGTAGCTAGAATGTCTTCCATGTTATAAACATGGGAAACCTCAGTATACCACTCGTCACTCGTGGGGGGGGGGGTCCGCTCGGGCCGTTTCCAGACACCTGGGAAAAATAAGGTCTTAGACACCTGCAGGAGGGATGCCTAAGAAGGACTTTTTATAGGTGGAGGGGCGACCTCACTACGTTGAACATAAACAATAACGCTGATGCAGGGTGTCCAGGGATGGATATTCCGGAGATGTCTTTATGACACGATACATGCACTCCAGAAGACCCGACAGAGCAGGACAGTCCCACCATATATGTAGCATAGTCCCCTAGAAGTGGCCACATCGCCAGATGTCTCAGGGACCTGCGGGTACCATGTATGCAGTGCGTGAGGGGACCCTGTACCTCGAGTCAGAATTTTATAGCCTTCGTCTCTGAGCACCTAGTTTGCAACTACAGCCACTAATGAGTAAGCTCAAAACATTTGCGCACTGTCAGGAGAAAAGATCTGACAGATCCCTTCTCCCATGCAGCCACAGTAGGGAAGGAAGGTTTTTTAACCTGTCCCCGGCGGACAACTCGGAGGTACAGAGTGATTTACGCATTCCGGGGGAGAATTTTGCTGGACATAATTGTTCGAATTTAGTAAAGGTCTCAGTGATGGAGAGTGTTTCCAAAAGAGGAAAAGGAAATGTTTTAGTTGGAGGATACTGATAAGGTTGAAGAAGCTGTGACCAGAACGCTACAGCTAAACCTGATAATGGGAATTCTGATTACCAGCCATAAACTGGTGGAGACGTAAGGGGAGTAAGCGTAGAGCTCCAAAAAAGGAAAAGCAGGCACCACATACAGGTGGCAAAGGATGTATTGTCCGAAATTGGCAAAAGGTGACCCGTCTTGTCAACATAGAATTTGGTCGTTTTATGAGAACTAACCGATGTCAGAGGCACTATGTTTAACAAGAGAAGGAGACATGAAGGACGGGTTCGCAACGGGAAAAGGAGTCCCAAGTCCAGGGAGCGACGCGTGTGAAGTGAAGACACGCCACGGGTGATGATACGGGTCCAAAGCTTCTGATCACTAGGGCACACCATGTCCAATACCCTAGCGTATGCTGCAGCCAAATAATATTTCCTACAGTCGGGGAGCCCCAATCCACCCAGAGATTTATGTCTAGTTAGAGTTGCATAAGATAGTCTAGGGCGAGTGGAGGGCCAAACGAAGGGCGTGAAGAGACACTGTACATGGCTCCAAAAAGAGTTTGGGATAGAGACATCGATCGTTTGCAGGAGGTATAGGATAGGGGGCAATATTGACATCTTCAAAATATTGACTCTTCCAAACCAAGAAAAGCATTGCTTAGTCCAAGAGTTTAGATCCCATGTAATTGCCCTAAGTACAGATTCAAAGTTGAGAGAGAATATGCTCGATAAGGTGGCCGGAATGGTAGTCCCTAAGTAGGACAAACCCTTAGATGGCCACACAAAGGGATGATCTTGCCTAAGCTGAGCAAAGACGAGGAGGTTAGTCCCTACATCTCGCTTCGGACTTGGATATATTAATCTTGAAATTTGACCATGTACCGAAAGCCTAGAGTACCGACAGAAGAGAGGGGAGGGACGTAGTTGGATTAGTTATGTAAACTAAAAGAATGTCCGCAAACGCGGAGCATTTATATTCGCTCCCGGCAATAGTAAACCGTAATACCCGGAGTCACCACGCAAGTTTTCCATGACAGCACATATCAGCAGAGGCGAATAGGGGGCCTTGTCTCTTGTTATTTTATTTTTTTTTTACCCATTCGTGATCAGGAAATGGAATCTGATAGGGTTGCCGTTAATTTCATGACTTGGACGGAAGGATTGATAGTAGGGGGCCAAAAATCTTAGAAAGTTAAAAATGGGTCCATCCCTAGACGCCGAAACGGAGTAGCAGCCTAGGGATCCTTAATGAAATCCTATCAAAAAGGCTTTTTCGGCATCCAGGGAAAGGATCATTAAGGGGATCTTGCGAGCTTGGAGGTGTATGATATCGTCAGATGTTTTCAGAATGTTGTCTCGTGCTTCCCTGCCCGGGACAAAACCCACTTGATCAGGAGAGCTCAACCAAGATCCGGGAGCAACAGTTTGAGTCTATTCGCCTCACTAGGAGTTTTGCATACATCTTGATGGTCCCCCCCCCCCCCCCCACATTCAATAAGGAAATTGGGCGGTAACTGTTACAAATTGAGGGGTCCTTACCCGGTTATGAGCCAACATCGCAGATGCAGGGAACGGGCTGTCCGGGGATACATTATAAAAGGCACGGAGCATCAAGGGCGTCAATTCGTCCCTGAAAGTCTTGTAGAATTTATCCGTGAATCCATCGGGGCCCGGACTCTACCCACTCGGCAAGCTCCGGATGACAGAGCAAAGTTCTGAATCTGTGAATAAAGATTCAAACTCTGAAAAATCAGCAGCGTTAGAAGGGCACGGAGAAAGAGTGGGAAAAGCTGGCCCCGCGGAGGAAGGGGGTTGTGGTTGGAGATTATACAGTTTGGAGTGAAAAGCGTGAAAGGTTTTCCCTATCTCTTCCGTCGTGTGGGCCATGGAACCGTCTGCGGTCCTGTTCTGGGGTATATGCATTGCAGACACTCGTTGCCGCAACGCCCTCGCTAACATCCGTCCACATTTATCACTATACTCATAAAAGCGACTACGGCCGACCTGGAGAAATCGCTTCCACGAAGACTCCAGTAAACGCTTCTCCTCTAATCTGGCTGCTAATCGGTCTCGCAAAGTATCCACCGCCAGAGCCTGTTTATGTCGAAGCTCCAGTATGGAGACCCTTGACAGGGCGGATTGCAGTTTAGACGCCCTGTCCCTCTTCAATCTTGAGCCATGCCTGATCAGGACGCCCCGTATAACACACTTAGCGGCTTCCCATTGGATCAGCGGGGAGGAGGAATCATTCCTATGATCCTGAACAAAGTCCGCAATCGTTCCAGTAGCATAGACTCGTTGAGGCGCCACCACCAGGCATACCCAGAGGGAGAAGGGAGGGTTAACGAACAATAGACAGGCGCATGGTCAGACAGGAGAATGTTGCCCACCGCCGTAGAGGAGGCCCAAGGCAACGCCCCATGCAACAAGAATATAGTCCAAACGGCTATACACATTATGAGGCAGGGAGTAGAAACTGAAATCCTTACTGTCTGGATGTTGTAGCCGCCAAACATTGCAAAGTTGTAGTGAAGTGTATGCTTTTTTTAATAGCTTTGATGGACGAGTAGGACGGATCCAGTGTCGCATTTAGATCCCCACACAGGACTATCGTGCCTTGAACTAAGGGCGTCAACTTCTCCACCAAACGGACAAAGAAACCAGCTTGTCCCTGATTTGGGACATAAACATTGACAATAGTGAAGAGATGACCCCCTATGTCAAGGATCAGAATAATATAGCGCCCGTTGACATCGGTCCAGCTCGCTCGAACCTGATGCACGAACGATTTCTGGAGGGCTATTGCCACCCCCCTGGACCTGGACTACCGACAGTTCGCAAAAAAACATGTGGTATAATACTTGTTTCGGATATTAGGGACATGACCTTCTTGAAATGTGTCTCTTGAAGACAAACTATTTTGATTCGTTTTTTTATGGAAATGGTAAAGTACCTGGGACCTCTTACTGGGGATGTTGAGACCTTGCGCATTGAAAGAGGCGAAAGATATGTCCGCCATGGTTCCTAATTCACAGAGCGGGCAGGGGAAAGGAGAGGAGGGGAGAGGGAGACCGTTAAGGCAGGAAAGAAGGGTGGGACAAATACTCGCAACACTCACACACACACAACCAGGAAGCAGGCAATACAGAGGCCTGCAGCTGGAACTACTTAGTAGGCTAACAAGAGCCAAACGTCCCTAGAGCCTAAAAGGAGGGCTTTACCGGGACTAAATCCTACTGGGGGGTACAAGCAAGCAGATTATAGCAGAGATACAACCATGAAGTGTTCAAGCTCCATCGTCCATATAATATTTACAAGAAAAAGAACAACGAGTAATCGGCCAACCAGAATGTAGGAGAGGGAACAACAAGTTCCAGTGCGAGGGAGAACCTAATAATAATAAAGCAGGAATGAAAGAAAAGACCCATGACTGACGAAAGGGATAAGGAAGGGGGGGGGGGAGAGAAAGGGGGGAAAAAAATTTAAAAAAGGGGGGGAGGGGAGGAAGGGAGAGGAGGAAGGGGGGGAGAGAAAGGGGGGAAAAAATATAAAAAAGGGAGGGGGAAAGGGGGGTAAGGGAGAGGAGAAGGGAAAAAGGGGAGCAGGAGAGGAAAAAGGAAAGGTAAGGGAAAAAAAAATTCTTTGGCGACCGATGAAGGTCAGGCACAGGATAAGACAATAATGTCCATCAGATACTAGCTATTCCAGAAAGGATACTCAAGGGTCACAGGGACCAAATCATACAGGCACCGCATCCAGAAGAGTCTTCACGGGGGATTGGAGGCCGTAGAGGAGTCTGTACGATGTCGTCGGCATCTGTTCCTCCGCCGGGGGAGCCCCTGCACATCCAACGGTGCTCGGGGGTTGGGCTTATTGGCAACAGAGCCCAAAGAGGGCCACGGAGGGAGGATTAAGTCCTGGATGTTTAGTTCCTGCAACGTAGGGGGCGAAGGGGAATCCCCACCGGTAAGGGATATGGCGCTCCTGTAGCACAGAGAGGAGGGGTTTTAAGGCAGCTTTTTGGGCCAAAGTATGCCTGGAGAGGTCTTGAAGCAGGAGTATAGGGGCATCTTTGAAGAAAAGTTTTTGCCTCTGACGGGCGTAACGCAGAATGTCATCTTTCAGCTGGTAAAAATGGACCCGGCAGATAACGTCCCTAGGTTTCTTGGGATCCAACGCTGGAGGACGGAGTGCCCTGTGGGCTCTGTCGATTTCAATGGGGGCACACGGATTTCTCTCCAATTTCTCTCCAATAAGCACCGGGAGAAGATCATGGGGTGCGACTGATTCAGGTAGGCCTCGGACTCTAATGTTGTTCCGCCTGCTCCGATTCTCGAGGTCATCAATATGTTGTTGAAGCGCAAAAATCTGGGCGGAGTGTTGAGACGAAGAGGACTGGAGAGCCTGCATGGTTAGTGAGTTAGATTGTTGAGTATGGTCCAATGAGGATACTTTAGAGCTTAGTGAGGACAGCTCAGATCTGAAGAGAGAAATTTCTTGTCTGCATTCAGTTATGATATGCTTAGCCAAAGCTGAGAGGTCATCCTTGGAACGTATGGACTGTGTAAATCTGTGCAGGTCAGAGAGCGTGATCTGTCTGTTATCCTCCGCAGGTACGAATGGAGACCCCGGTGAGCTGTGGAAGTCGTCCCGGACAGAAGGTATACAGGAGGGTGTGTCAGACTGCTCTGGGTCCTGCATAGTGGTATTTGAAATGCGTGGCAGATGACCAGATGAGGTGTGAGGAGGCAGGGCCGTCACTTTGAGGGGGACAGCCTTCAGGTGAGCGATAGGCGAGGAGGGAGTCACCGCGAACAAGCTTCGTGCGGGTGAGCTCGCTGGATCCCCCCAGGAGGAGCCCATGGACCATCTCGGAGAGGGCCTGCTGGATGGGGAAATGGCCGTGTGCCAGAGAGCGTGCGGCGAGTGAGCCTGAGGGCACACAGTAATAGCAGAGCGTGGAAGTGTGTCCTGTGCAGGGCATGGCCCCGGCCCTGGCGTGGCTTGTCGTGCTGGTTACCCACTACAGGGGTCAAATTGCGCCAGAACCCCCTTTGGGGTTGAGAGCAGGGACTCCTCAGCCTGGGATGGGGGTGTGAGATGCCCCAAATCCTTGGTGGACAGCTCAACAACAGCGGGGGCCTGATGGGTTGGAGTCAGCAGGTCCAAGATGGAGGCCTGCTGAGAGTCCTGCGTCCCAAAACCTGCCCCTGTACCTTGCAGACTGACTGATCGTCGGTCTGGTGCTGCCAGCCGTGCCGGGGTGACTGCGGGCGTCTCCGCTCGGGTCTCGTGTGGTAATGCGGTACCGGCGCTCACATGGCCCGACAAGTACACTGCGGCCGGTATGTCCCGAGGGGCGCAGCACGGCGTCTGCGGCGCGAAGCCAGGCTGTGCAGAGGCCGGCGTGCAGGAGGAAGCTGGGGCGCCATCTTCACTGCTTACGTGACAGGCAGTCTCCGCGACCAGTCGGCCGTCTGGTGTCCGCGGCGAAGCAGGTCCCGGGGCTTGGAGCGGTGGCTGCGCGCGCTCCTCCGACAGCCAGTGGTTAGTCTCCAGGGTAGTGGGAGCAAAGGCAGTTTGCTGGGTGCCTGTGCCTGCAGTGCGGCCTCCGCCATGTTGTCCGGCGTTGCTCCTCACTGCTGCAGAATGGGCCAGGGGAGCTGCTGGCTGAAAGAAAGCTCCGATGTCCCTTTGAGGAGATGGGGGACGGGTGGAGGACTTTTGGGTCTTCTTTTTGGTGGTTCTCCCTATGATTAGCGTGTCAGGTCGGCCGAATTGCTGGAAAGGGACGAGAAGCTCCAGAGAACACGTCTTCATGCGGCCATAGTTAGGACACTCCCCGGAACACATTATAATTCTGTTGGAGGTTCAGTGTCTTTGTTGTCTTCTGCTCAGTGCTTTGCTCTTTCTGTAGTTGTGCCCGGATGATGTGAGTCACACAGATCTCCTTCCTTCCTGTAGATTACTCGCATCGCCCTGAGGTGACCATACAGGTGCCAGCGCTTTACCATAACATTGAGGCCTTGCTGGAATGTATCACCTCCAACTGCTTCCCTGACGGTGTGACCGGCACGTGGCTCAGGAAGGACAAACTATCTGGAGAAACCCATCGCATCGCTGGGGACGGGGCGTACAGGATCTCCAACAGGGAACTAGGCCGGCAGCCCAATAATACATTCTCATATCAGTCATGTCTGGTCTTCACCCCCGATGTGGACTCGGATCAGGGGGCAGAATTCATCTTCCAGGTGGAACATCCCAGCCTTGTGCAGCCCATGCAGAGGAGTACGGGAGCGCTGCAGATAACAGGTGAGCACCAAACACTGCACCATAGAAGGGGATCAAATGGGAATCCAGATTATCCGGAGTATTTCCACTTCTGAATGCTTCCTCCAGCCATCAGTACAGAGCACTCACAGTGGTATCAGGATGTTCTGTGCGGATGGAGGGGTTGTCTCATCAGAAACCCATTTCAAATGTTACAAGAGCAACACAACATGAAAGAAGGGCAAGAACATGGGTATTTGCAATGAATGAAGAGATCACTCAGGTCAAGTAGCTGAGTCCCACTCTGTTTTAACCCGCACTCCCAGCAGGTTGTGGGGTCCACAGGGTCCTGGTGACTGATAAGCATGGAAACCCGCGGAGTGGGAGTGTAGCACCCTAGCTCCTCACCACCCAGCAGGAGACGTGTGGGATGAATTGTGTGGCCGCCTCTCTCCCTCGGGGCCTTTTGCTCGCTTTTCCTCCTCTATTGTGCCGACCATGAGAAGAATGTATGGTCAGAAGGCCCTGCACCGGGTGGAATCCCAGGGGTCACTTGTTAGTGAACGGAGAATTACCCTTAGTAGGGTGTTGGTGATCTTAAAGTCCTGCTCTAAGCAGTGGCTGCTATGGGAACACCCACATTTAATTCAAATGGTTGGTATAACCAGCAGGAGGGGGTCGACTTGTCTCTTAGCCTATGTTCACATGGCTGAATTTGGGACGGATTTCGTTCCGTATTTCGCACCGTACTGCGCTCAAATACGGCTGAAATCCGTCCCTGTCATTACGGTAATCCACAGTTCTCATAGAGAACTATAGAGTCCGTCTCCTCTCCCCACTCGGGAAATACGGCGAGCGGGGACAAAGTGACATGTCAATTATTCACGGCAGGATACGCGCCGTGGATAATTAAAGTCTATGGGGCCGGCGAGCTGCCACCCCCGCCCCCGTTCACACGCCGTAATTGCGGGCAAAATCCGTCCCGCAATTACGGCGTGAATAAGCCGTCTGAACATAGCCTTAGAGCAGACCTTCTGCTTATGATCCCCGGGACGGGGGGCCGTAAACGACTTCCCTTGTAAGTCCTGATGAGGGACATTATCAGGCAGGGGCCAGCCCGGGCACCGCAGGAGGAGTGATCACAGCTCCGAGGGCTCAGGGCCTCCAGTTAGATATGCAGCGTGCTCTGTGTTGGGTTTGCCTCAGACTGCCTCTGCGAGTCCCCGACTGTCTGTCACTCCCAGCCTGCCCCTCTCACCTCTGTCCCAGAGACTGTAGTGTGCCTCCTCATTCATTTAGATTAAACGGGCATAGTCGAAGCTCCCTCCAATCCCAATAGCAGCAGGTCCCAGCTGTAACTATCAGCTGTTACCTGCCACGTAGCAAATTAAGGGGTAAATTAAGCAATAGTGTCATCATGTTATAACATAGGTTCTCTTTTTCTGATATTACAACCAATGTAAAAGTATTAGCAGCTGTTCTGGTGATCGGCTGTAGTTCCTGTGTCTGTCTTTATAGCATATTTACGGCATGGAGCCGGGAGCTTGTTTGGGCTTCCCTCAACGAGCCTAAGCAGAGCGTTCATGTGATAAAATGACTCTCATTGGATTCTCCTGGCCCATTCATGTATTACATTGTTCAAAACTCCTTAGCATGTATTTCACACATGGGCCGTGTTCATGAGACGACTGCTTTAAATATCATAAATCTTTCAACTAGTGCTTATCCCAATGATTCTGAGTGGCCGACATTGGTCTAACTATAGCAATAGCAGCCATTAAGGTCCAATATATATGGCGGTATTATTTATACCTATAATTCTCCTCCATACAGGAACACATTATAATTTTGTTGGAGTTTCAGTGTCTTTGTTGTTTTCTGCTCATTGCTTTGCTCTTTCTGTAGTTGTGATGATGTGAGTCTCACAGATCTCCTTCCTTCCCTGTAGATTACCCGCATCGCCCTGAGGTGACCATACAGGTGCCAGCGCTTTACCATAACATTGAGGCCTCGCTGGAATGTATCATCTCCAACTGCTTCCCTGATGCTGTGACCGGCACGTGGCTCAGGAAGGACAAACTATCTGGAGAAACCCATTGCATCGCTGGGGACGCAGCGTACAGGATCTCCAACAGGGAACTAGGCCGGCAGCCCAATAATACATTCTCATATCAGTCATGTCTGGTCTTCATGCCCGATGTGGACTCACACCAGGGAGTAGAATTCATCGTCTACGTGGAACATCCCAGCCTTGTGCAGCCCATGCAGAGGAGTACGGGAGCGCTGCAGATAGGTGAGCACCAAACACTGCGCCATAGAAGGTGAACAAATGGGAATCCAGATTATCCGGAGTATTTCCACTTCTGAATGCTTCCTCCAGCCATCAGTACAGAGCACTCACAGTGGTATCAGGATGTTCTGTGCGGATGGAGGGGTTGTCTCATCAGAAACCCATTTCACATGTTACAAGAGCGACACGAAAGAAGGGCAAGAACATGGGTATTTGTAATGAATGAACAGATCACAAAGAGTTTATGATTAACGGTATGTTCACACGGTGTAATTGTGGCACGCATTTGTGCGTTACACGCGGCGAAATGCGCGCCGCAATCACGGTAATTCATAGCTCTCATAGAGAGCCTGTGTCTCCCCCACCGGTATTGTACGCCGGAGGACACATATGACTTGTCACTTCATCGCGGCGCATACTCCTCAAACACACGGCGCTGCAATTAGCCATGTGAACATGCCCTAAAAAATCTAACATGCCAAATCATATAAACACAAAAACAAATAATGCACAAAAATATAAACCATGTTTTAAGAATAAATAATTTTCTGTTTCAAATTTACACCATGAGATGTTCAAGTCATGAAGTTAAAAATCCATCTTTATTATCATCCCCTCTTATGGGAGGCAACACCTTCTCTATTCCCTATAAAAGAGGAAGGAATATTACCTCCAAAATGTGTTTAGAAGCTGACGACATATGAGGCCAGACTTGTTGCTCACGTCAGGTAAATATTGTCTGATGTGATCCTTCGAAGCATTTGTGGCGCAGCCTACACAGTGCAGGTGGCAGCTTTATCGATTTGGAAACCTTCTTAACAGAGTCCTATTAGATCTGGATCTTTGGATTTTTTTATCCTTTGCCCCGATTGATCTGTTTGTTGACTGCTAGTGGCAGCATATGCTTGAGTGGAGAAGCAGATAAGAACCCTGGATATAACGGTGATAAACATAAGGGAATGACTTGTTAGAAAAGAAAAGGGTTGTTTTGGATGGATATATATATATTATATATAATATATATATATATATATATATATATATATTGTTTTTTAATCTGAAGACCTAAATGAGGGCTCTTTATTTGTCTGTTAAAGTGTAGTTTTTTAATAGCACTATTTGGGATACATGGGACTATTTGATCACTTTTTTTCCAATTTTTTCGGAATGCAAGATAACCAAAAAAATTCATTATTAGCTTTGGGAATTTTCGTTTCCTCCTATGCTGGGTAAAAATGATGTTATATTACAATTAAATCTTTCATGGATTTGGTGATACCAATTATGTGGTAACAAAAAGGGTGTTTTGGATTTATACACTACCGTTCAAAAGTTTGGGGTTACTTAGCAATTTCCTTATTTTTGAACGAAAAGCAGTTTTTTTTCAATGAAGCTAACATTAAATGAATCAGAAAAACACTCTATACATTGTTAATGTGGTAAATGACTATTCGCTGCCAACGTCTGGTTGTTAATGTAATATCTACATAGGTGGATAGAGGCCCATTTCCAACAACCATCACTCCAGTGTTCTCATGGTACATTGTGTTTACTAACTGTGTAAGAAAGCTATTGGATATTTTGCAAACCCTTGAAAACCCTTGTGCAAGTATGTTAGCACAGCTGAAAACTGTTTTGCTGATTAGAGAAGCTATAAAACTGACCTTCCTTTGAGCTAGTTGAGAATCTGGAGCATTACATTTGTTGGTTCAATTAAACTCGCAAAATTTCCAGAAAAAGAGAACTTTCAGGTGAAATTCGACTCTATTCTTGTGCTCAGAGATGAAGGCTATTCCATGCGAGAAATTGCCAAGAAACTGAAGATTTCCAACAACGGTGTGTACTACTCCCTTCAGAGGAGAGCACAAACAGGCTCTAACCAGAGTAGAAAGAGAAGTGGGAGGCCCCGCTGCACAACTGAGAAACAAGACAAGTACATTAGTGTCTCTAGTTTGCCAAATCGACGCCTCACAGGTCCTCAAGTGGCAGCTTCATTAACTAGTACCTGCAAAACGCCTGTGTCACGGTCTGCATTGAATAGCGACTCTGGGATGCTGGCCGTCAGGGCAGAGTGGCAAAGAAAACGGCATATCTGAGACTGGCGAATAAAAGGAAAAGATTAATATGGGCTAAAGAACCCAGACATTGGACAGAGGAAGATTGGAAAAAAGTGTTATGGACGAATCGAAGTTTGAGGTGTTTGGATCACACAGAAGAACATTTGTGAGAAGCAGAAAAACTGAAAAGATGCTGGAAAAGCGCCTGACGCCATCTGTCAAGCATGGTGGAGGTAATGTGATGGTCTGGGGTTGCATGATGCCATCTGTCAAGCATGGTGGAGGTCATGTGATGGTCTGGGGTGGCTGTGGTGCTGATAAAGTGGGAGATTTGTACGAGGTAAAGGGGATTTTGAATAAGGAAGGCTATCACTCCATCCTGCAATGCCATGCCATACCCTGTGGGGGGCGCTTGATTGGAGCCAATTTCATCCTGCAACAGGACAATGACCCAAAGCAACTTCCAAATGATGCAAGAACTATTTAGGGAAGAAGCAGGCAGCTGGTATTCTATCTGTAATGGAGTCGCCAGCGCAGTCACCAGATCCCCATCCCATTGAGCTGTTGTGGGAGCAACTTGACCATATGGTACGCAAAAAGCGCCCATCAAGCCAATGCAACTTGTGGGAGGGGCTTCTGGAAGCATGGGGTGAAATTTCTCCAGATGACCTCAACAAATTAACAGCTAGAAGCCAAAGGTCTGCAATGCTGGAATTGCTGCAAAGGGAGCATTATTTGACGAAAACAAAGTGTAAAGAAGAAAAATATTATTTCAAATAAAAATCATTATTTACAACCTTGTCGATGTCTGGACAATATTTCTATTCATTCTGCAACTCATTTGATAAATACAAGTATCAGGGAAAACAAAATTGTCTGGGTGACCCCAAACTTTTGAACAGTAGTGTATATATATATCGATATGTATATCTATCTATCTATTTCGTTTTTTATATGATAGTGGTTGTCATTGTGGCTCGAAAGCTGAACAAACTGTGAAGTGGCTGCAGATGTAAACGGATGGTGTATGTGGAGCGGTCACATTTTGCTGGAGTCAGCTTTACAATGATATAACTATATTTACTCTTTTGCCATAGGCAATCTTAAACTCTATCAGTTCTCAATCTATAAAGCACTAAAACTTAACTTTTATTCTATACAACACATAACCTCTATAACACAATTTTTAAAAACCTTACTTCTAGCCTCTCAATTTGTCTCATAAATTTTTTCTAAATCTGAAAGAATAACTCATTTTCTATTATCAAATCTGGTGGAACACCACCTATTATATCAGCAAGGAAACCCTATATATACAGTGATTTTCTAAATGCAAAAAGGAATCCAAAACATCTTACTTGGGCAGTCGTCCCTAATCTGATGGGCATGAAGCATATAAGGTTTCCTTGTAAAACCCTCTGCAGCGGGTAACACGGTGAAAAGAGGTAGAAAATCACAAATTAAAATGTCATGCCTGACCTCCCTAACATGTGTCACCAGCTAATTGGCTTCATCAGGGGATAGATTTTTTACGTTTTAGTGCTTTATAGATTGAGAACTGATAGAGTTTAAGTTTGCCTATGGCAAAATAGTAAATATAGTTATTAAAAGTCACTCTTTGTTCTCTTAGTATATTCTCTTATATATTTTTGAGACTATTTTACAATGATATAACACACAATTATGTTATTTATTTCCAGATTCTGGTTTTGGAGACGTTCATGAGCCCTGTGAAAAGCAAATGTAAATGTAACTTCATCCTACCTATTGTACTGTGAGTATATAACATGTGGTGTCCATGTGCAGTGTTATCCACAGCGCACAGCTCCACCTCATATACCCTACCTGCGGTACTGACCCATCACCTGATACATAAAACATGGGACCTGCTCCACCAACCCAGCGTACATGATGTGTGAGGCTGTCGCCAGCTGCTGTCCTGGGAGTCATCGCTGGGAATATATATGTAATATAATGAATAATGACTGTTTTTTTCTTATTATACATGTAAAGTGTTTGTGTCATACAGTAACAACTTATGCACAGTGTGTATGAAGCTGCACTAAGTTAAAATACATCCTCCAGAGCTGCGGTTCTGCTTCCTGACCGATTAGCTTAGTTTTATTTTGTATCTATTTTTTATATGTATTCATTTGTATCATTTTTTAAATCAACAGAGCAGAATATGTAGAAAAACTTCTGCCCTCAACATTTGTATCCCTAGGTGGTGCTATGCAGTATTATATTTTATTTATTTTTATGGGCCTATGTTCCTTTAACAACAATAAAATACTGTTATACAGCGCCCCAGGAGGACGGAGATGGAACTGCAAGTAGAACGTATTGCTACAGTATTAGAGGGGTTGTATCATCACAGACATTACCTTAACCCTTCGAGGGTGCAGCTATTTAGATTGTGAGACCTAATGGGGACAACAACCTTTGTGAGTGATGACAATCTGTGTACTGTGAATATGTCAGTTTTTTATACAGTAGATGAGTGAAGAAATCAGGCCACACCTTTGAGAGGTAATGGAGTATATTTGGTGGTAAGCTTTCGTGAGTACCAGCAATGCTAACAGCATGTCTGACTAGCTAGTACGCTCAAAGACTTACTATTAAATATACTCTGATTTTTTCACTCTTCTATTGCTTTCTATGGCTAACACGATATATTATTATACTACTAATGCTGTATACATAATTACAATAAACATAGAAATTGTTGTAAACCTTCAATACTGACATTTTATTTTTCATTTTTAATCACTGAGTCCCGAGAGCCATTACTTGGTTTTCGTTACATTTGTTATTGGCCCTATTTTGGGGTACATGTTATGATTTAAAATTTTTTGGGACAAATGAAGAAAGAAACATAAAATCTTCCTTTGACATCAATGTGACTATTTTTTTCAATAAAATTACATTTAAAAAAATAAATCATTTGTTTTGTTGTCACCGTATTCATAGAACCTCAGCTTGGGTTTCCTTTTTGGACATGCTGCATTTTTATTGAGACTCTAGTAGGCATACAGAGGTGACTGGATCAGGGGACTTTCTTTAGGGCCCCTGTCTGCATTGGAAACTCATTGGCATCTTGTGATCACAATGCAGGTGTAATGGTGGAAGCCGGGTATATGTGGATTCTCTGAGTCACCACAAACAATGGAAATGCTAACCATGTCATGGAGCGGAGTCTAGGTGTATGTTCACAATGCTGATTTTGACGATGCTTTTGAAGCGGTTTTCAGAGCGTTTCCGCTCCAAAACAGCATCAAAACCTCGCTTAAAATACGCTTCTTTAGAAGAGGTTTTAAATGCGTTTCTCGGCGTGTTTGTGCATGATGTTTTGGACGAGGCTTTCAATACCGTTTTCACCCATACAAATCAATAGCCAGATCAAAAAAAGCTCCAAAAACGCATCAAAAAACGCTTCAAGAATTGACATGGCTTATGAGTACCTGTGCGCCACAGGCCTTATGAGTAAGAAGCTGATATAGATCTGAGACGTGTTAGAAGTTGTTCTGCAATGTTTACCTGTGGTATCTAATGAGTACTATGTTGTTTAACCGCTTATCCTGTAGAACCAATGTTCTGCTTTGTTTGTAATATTTGTTTTATTTCTTAATAAAGCTTTTGAATAAGAAAAAAAAATTGGCATGGCACTTCTTTTTCAGCGCCCAAAACAGTTTCCAAAGAAGCACGTAAAAATCTCGTTGTGTCTGAACTACAAACGCTGTTTTACATAGGAATCAATTAAAATTAACTGGTGGCGTTTTGCAGACATTTTGGATGCTGTTTTGGGAGTGGAAACGCTCCGAAAACAGCGGCAAAATCAGCTGTGTGAGCATACCCTAAGGGGCCCAGCCCTCATCAGAGCCTGCCGCAAGGCCGGATGTATTTAGCTGCAGGGAACCCCCATTTCGCAACCCCTGATGTTGCTATTCGCAGACAGAGGACGAAGGTAGCAGCAACTGTAGGTAGCAGCAGAGTCCCAGGCAGGTAGCAGACTGGTGTAGTGGCAGATAACAGCAGTACAGGTGTTGTGGATGGGAACAAAGGTTATATATATGTGTGATCCTTTGTGTCTCCATTTTAATGTATCTCACATATACATATAGTAGGCACATACCTATGTAATACAGCATGTAAAAGCTGTATGTATATATCTTGTCACTAATGTGTTAACAAAATGGCTGCCTGTAGTAGTTTGTAGAGACATTCACCGTGTAATCCAAGATGGCTCTTCTTCTGAAGTTACACCCTGTGTTTAGACATTCCTGAATTGTGAGGAGTGGTCTGTAGATAAGGACGTACCAATAGACAATCACAGCCAGGTACATGTGATGCTTCTTATCTACTAATTTGCAAAAGTATAAAAAAGCTGCCATTTTGTGAATAAAGCCAGAAAGCATTTTTACATCATCAAGGCATTTTGTAATTTCTTTCTCGGTGCACCCTTTATTATTTTTAAGCTAATTTGGACCCCCACAAGGACAGAATAGCCCCTTTGAGGCTACTTCCATTTCAGATGTCGCCTTGTAACGTGGGGCATGGGCTTTGATCTGATTTATTAACCGAAAACTGAACTGGTGCAGCTTCTACTGGCAGACACAGACGAGGGATAAGGCGCCATCACTCTTCTGAACATCTGTCTGGGTAAGTAAAATTTATACAGAGCAGATAGTTTGTCTAGTGGGTGCTGTAGTATGTTCATCGATTAATTGTTAGGTCACGCTGACAGGCAACGAGTCGGCCCATGCTATTGAACCTATGACCTGTCAAATAAACTCCTTGTGGGGTATTTTCTGCGTTATGTGTATTGAATGTTTTGAAACTGATTGAAGGCAAAGCTGGAAAGCAAGGTGTTAAGTCAGCTGGTACGCAGAGTGGGAAGCTGATAGGCGCTCTGTGATTTATGAGAATTCCCCCTGGAAAGATAAGGGGGGAGTTCTGAGTCTCTTCGGGGTGGAGTGAGAGACTGGTTAGTTGGCTTGGAAAAAAAAAATAAACATCTTGTGATTAAAATGAGAATTCATTGACGGTGGAGTCATGAATTCAAGCTTTTCCTTGGTGTAGAGGAAGGCTGGACACAGCTTGTCTGAAAGTTGGTTTCTGTAATATTTGATACGAGTTTTGTCTTGTGTGTCCTGCAGACATAAACAGTGGGTTTTGAAACAGTTGGTTTTGAAACAAAGCAGTTACACATGTGAGTTTAGGTTGGTGCACAGCGCCATCTGCTGGTTTTAGAGGGAACTTAGAACGTTAGATAAGAAACAGTAAGTGCAGAGATGGGGCAGCAAGGCTCGAGATACAGCTGAAAGGCTAGTCTTAGAAAGACAAGGTATAAGTGAAACACGTAGAATGAAGGATTTGATGAAAGTGGCTGAGTTGGCGCCATCTGACAGGCTTCAGCCTGAAGTTTGGAGAAGATGTATTGTAGAGAAACGAGGTAGATTGAAGGATTTAGATTTACTTCAAGCAGCTGAATCAGGTTTTAATACTGCAGTAAACATTTATGATGAAGGATGGACAGAGGAACAGATAAAGAAAGGCATTGTATATGTGTATCATAAGCCTATTGATGCATGCAAGACAATGGTGAATACTGTGCCGACACCCTGTAATGGCTGAGGGACTTGTCTTGAGGTTGGAGAGCAAAATCAGGGGTGTAGAGAGAACTGCTGCAACAATCTGGAACCACACCCCAGAAACAGCCCACCTGTGTCACAAGCCACCCTGCCCCCTGTAGCCACAGCTTCTGCTCCAGCCCTGTCCAGTACACCCAGACTACCTGAGCCTTTAGTGCCACTGCCTGCCCCTTCCATGTCACTTCCTACTCCAGCCCACCTACTGCTCCCATTAGGATGTCACATCCTCTTTCTTCTGGGTTAATGCCCGCCCCTTCTGGGGTCACCATTTCCACTTCCGGGACTAAGATGGTGGCACACAGCACTGTATTTCCAATTATGGATGCAGATACTGGGGATATATGGTGACCAGACCCAGCCAGCCCTACAGTGGAGAACCTTATGGTACTGGGAGCAGAAGATACTGTGGGAGGAGGCTCCAACAGTACAAGGATGACAAGGGAGGAGGAAGAGCGAGCAGCTGAGCTCATGCGACAAGTCAGGAAAAAACGTCTGCTTGCTGCTGCCGGAAGCACACCAGCTGGCCCACTGCACAGCACACCCCAGGAAGCTCACTGGAGGAGTAGTCAGCTGACCAGTGGAGAGCTTCTCAGGAATTGACTACGGCAGACCCTCTGATCTCACAGGCCTCACTGCAAGTGGAGGGGGTGCGAAGGCCCGAACATAATATGTTACATTGCCACCAAGTCAAGCGTCTGTCTTAACGGGTGAATTACCGGACCCTGAGAAACAGCCTATGCCCTATTACAGGAAGATAGTCCAGGTCTGCAAAAATTACACAGCCACTTGGAAAGATTTATGGTCCTTGTCGGAAGTTAAAGCAGGGGATTCATACTGGCCTATTATGGCCAAATCCTTCTTCAAGCCGCCAGGGATGAATGAGGTCACTGCTGAGTCAGGAGTGGAATTTTGTGAACAGCTGAAACAATGGGCTAAAGACAGACTTTCAGATCAGGCGTTGACACTGACTGACTTCACTCAGGATAAAGGGGAAACAGTGGAGAAATATCATGCACGGATAACTCAGATGTTCTCTGATTTAGGATTTTCTTCCTTTGAGAAGCCACATGCTCGGATGCTGACCAGTGCCTTTGTGGATGGCCTGCTGGAACCCATCAAGAAGCAGCTGAAGATGGTCCGGCCTGAGTACAAGACAAGAAGGTGAAAACCCTGGAGCCTATTAGCCAAGACCGCCTCCTATTTGTTTTAACTACCGTAGACCAGGACATTTTAGAAGGAACTGCAGGGCCCCCCGCTGGTCAATGGGCGGGAACAGTCAAAGGGGGGGGGGGGACCGCTGGCCCGGTTACCCAGGCCCGGCTCACGATGCCGGGCGTTTTCCCGCAGCCCAGCATCCATAGGACAGGGGCAAGCCGGTATCCACCCCCATTTTCATCAACACTACTAGGGGACGTTCTGCAATCAAGGATCCACCTCCACATGGTCCAGTACCAACACTTACGCTTGATGTGGAAGGGAACCCAACTCCATTCCTAGTGGATACCGGTGCAGCCAGAAGTGTAATCAACCGTTGTGATGTAAACCCGAACTTCTTGTCCAGAATAGAAGTCTCCTGTGTGGGGGTGGATGGCGTACCAAGGACAAATCGACTCACAGTCCCACTTGTGGTCGGTCACTATCCTTCCTCAAGTCTGCTGTCAGAATTTGTTGTTTCTGATACTTGTCCAGTAAATCTCCTGGGAACTGACATCCTATCAAAAATCCATGCCAAGATACATTTCCACAAGAATGGTCGCATCTCTCTACTATCGGACCTAACGGATGAGAGAACATGGCTACTACTCTCCTCACCTCACCATTTGGAACCTCTTCCAGGCCAGGAGATACCACAAGCAGTTTTGGACCGTATTCCGTCTCACTTATGGTCCACTGGACCTGAAGATATTGGAAGACTGGATGTTCCTCCGGTGACAGTGCATCTGAAGCCTGGAGCACGGCCACCAAGGAAGCCACAATACCCACTTTCTATTGCACAATCTGAGGCAATCTCCAAGCAAATAAAGGCGCTTCTTCAGAATGGAGCCATAGTACAATGTACTTCCGTATGCAACACGCCTCTGTTCCCTGTGAAGAAGAAGGTGGGCAAAGGCCAGCCACCCCAGTTTCGTATGGTACAAGACCTTCGAGCGGTGAATGAGGCCACCATTTTGGAGACCCCCATTGTACAAAATCCTTACACTCTGCTGTCCAATGTGCCGCCAGATTCAAGATATTTCACAGTTATTGATTTGGCAAATGCCTATTTCAGCGTGCCTCTTGATCCTGCGTGTTAATATCTCTTTGCCTTCACCCATGAGTCAACCCAGTATAAATGGGTGGTCTTACCACAAGGGGCACAGAATAGCCCTAGTCAATTTTCCAAGGCTATGTCTTCAGTACTACAAGAATGGAAAGACTTGCATCCGGTGTGGACTGTCCTTCATTACGTGGATGACCTTCTGGTATGTGCAGACACCCTTGCGATGGCATAAGAAGCCTCTGAATCACTTCTTTTTTTTTTTTTTTTTACTGTAAATTTTTATTAAAGTTTTCAGTACAAAAATACGATCAACAAAGCCGTACAGTAAATATCAAAGAGATACAATGCCATCAAATTAGTACAAAAAAAGTGCAGTATAAAACAAGTAGATCTCAGTGAATTAAATAGAAAACACTACTAGTCCGCAACCCAATAGCGCCCTTCACTGGGGCCACTGAGAGACAGACCCTTAGACGGCTAAAGTAACACAGTTACTTCCGAGACATGAAGACAAACTAACAAAACAGGGGAGGGGGGGGGGGAGACATAGGACAGGACACACAAGGAAGAAGTAAGGCTCCTAACAGTAGGTTTGCAATCCAATTATATCAAAGTAGAAAACTACAAGTCATGCAGGATACAGTAAACATCCCAAGGTTTACAGACACGGTCAAATAGGTCCAGTTGGTTGTGAGATAGAGCAGTAAGATATTCCATTCGTCTAACTTCTTGCAAACGGAGACTTAAGTCGTGCTTAGTGGGAATCGAGGCTTGTTTCCAAAATCTAGCAATAAGACATTTAGAAGCGGTCACTATGTAGAGGAAGAGTCTTCCCACCCCATGTCCCAGAGGGGCATAAGGGATGTTTAGAAGGAAAGTCTGTGGGGTAAGAGGGACCCTAATCTGTGCAATATCAGCAACCAAGGACTGAACCATTAACCAGAATGGCCGTATCCCCTCACAGTCCCAAAACACATGTTGCAAATTTGCCCCTGGATCCCCACATCTCCAGCAACAGTCCGGAATACTGGACTTAAACCTATGTAGAAGAGCAGGTGTGTGGTACCAATACATTAATATTTTGTACTGGTTTTCTTTAGTTTGAGCAGAAAGAGATGAGCGAGCTGCCTGCTTCCATATCAATTGCCAGATGTCTCTGGAAACAGGGGACCCCAGGTACTCTTCCACTTAACCATATATGAGTGGACTATCGGGGAGTCGGGGTTAGAAGCTATTAGAAGTTTATATATAGAGGATATCAGGCCCTTCGAGGAGTGTCCTGTCCGACATATCTTATCAAATACAGTGGGAGCAGACACTGTGGTGGATTTTAATGTCGAGGAGACGAAGTTTCTAATCTGTAAGTAGGAATAAGCAGCCGAGAGGGGCAGATCATGAGTGGACCGCAATACATCAAACGTTTTCAATTTCAATGTACGATGGTCCACCAGATCCGCATAGTAAAACAATTTACGGTCAAACCAAGGCTTCATACTCTCTTCTGGTCGTCCATCCACAGCATAGGGTGGAATATAAACAAAGTCAGTGAGGAAGCCTCAGAGCATAACCCAAACTGTTTGTGGCATCTCTTCCAGATATCCCAGAAAGGGGAAACATAGAATGCAATAGAGTGATATTGCATTTCTGGGAGGTGGTAGCCCACAGCAAGGAATTAGGGTGAATGGGGGCTAGCCACAACTTCTCCACTTCCATCCATATAGAGTAAGCAAATAGTACTGACCAAGATGGTATAGCACGCAGTTGAGCCGCCCAGTAATATTTGACGAGGTCGGGTACCGCCAGTCCCCCCTCCACCCTGCTTGCCAAAAGAACACTCCGAGAGATCCTATGCCTCTTTTTCCCCCAAATGAAGTGAATCAAATCCGATTGTAAAGAACGGAGAACTGTCATAGGGATAGGAACGGGCAATGTCTCATATAGATACATCAACTTAGGAAGAATGGTCATCTTAATTGCTGCTATTCGCCCAAATAAAAGATAGAGCCAACTTTTCCAATCTTTCCATTAACCTCTTAATATCAGTTAATTATATTTAGGAAAATTATTCTTAAAGAGAGAGCATAAGCCGGCCCGTTAGATTGACCGCCAGATACCGCAAAACATTTGTCTGCCACCTATAATTAAAGTTGGCTTTTAAGAGGGAGAGCTGATCTCTAGGGATACTAATTGGCAAGGCTTCGGTTTTGGATGTATTAAAACTTATAACCTGACAGAATCCCAAACCGGGTCAAAAGGGCATGTAAGTTAGGTAGGGAAACCATAAGATTAGTCAATGTAAGGAGGACATCATCAGCGTATAACGAGACCTTAAAATCTTGTCCTTTTAGCGGGACCCCTTTAATATCATCGTGTAACTGAATTGCAGCAGCCAGCGGCTCAATACTAAGTGCAAAAAGTAACGGGGAGAGGGGGCAACCCTGTCTTGTCCCATTTTGTATTGTAATCAGTTGAGAAGTGGTGTGTGGGAGCCTGATGGCAGCAGTGGGGTGGGAGTAGAGACCCTGGAGCGCGCCAACAAAAGGACCACGATCCCAAAAGCCTCCAACATACGGAACATAAAGGTCCAATTAAGGCGATCAAAAGCCTTTTCAGCGTCTAAGCTGAGCAGGAGCATTGAGTCTCCTCTCCTATTCATTATATCAATCAGGTCAATCACTCGCCTGGTATCATCCCCCCCCTGCCTACATGGGACAAATCCCACCTGATCCTTATGAATAAGCTGCTTTAAGAAAAAGGAGAGTCTATTTGCCAGTATTTTAGTAAACATTTTTAAGTCCGCATTTAAAAGAGCTATAGGTCTGTAGCTGGCGCACTCCAGGGGGTCCTTATCCGGTTTAGGAATTAATCTGATAAATGAATGGCGCATTGTAGTGGGGACAGTAGAGCCTGTGAGAAAAGACTTAAAGACCCTACCCTTATAGGGAAGAAGTTGGGGCCGGAAAGTCTGATAATAAAGATAGGTGAGGCCGTCTGGTCCCGGAAATTTTCCTGACGGCAAGTCTTTAAGAGTAGCCGCAATCTCCTCCTCCGTAATTGGGAGGTTTAATGTTGCCACATCAGTAGCGCTGAGCTTGGGAAGATTACAGGACAAAAGAAAGTCCTGCAGCAAGGCTTCCCGTTCTCCAGGATCAGAGGGCAGGCGATCTGGGATATTGTATAACTTAGAGAAAAAGGAATGAAAAAGACCTGCTACAGTCTTGGGGTCTGAATATGGGACTCCGTCCCTGTTCTTAATAGAGTAGGGTGCTGAATTAACTGTTTCATCTCGAAGCATGCTTGCAAGCAAGGAATGAGGTTTGTTAGCCCTTTCATAATACTTATGTCGAGAAAAGACCAACAGCTTTTCAGTAGCATTAAAGGGCCAAGGGTTTTTTTAACTTTGGGAAAGCAAGTTTAATATTCCCCGCCCCCGCAGGGGTTTGGGCCCAAATGGGAATTTTGATGCTACTTGGGTTCTAATTTTCTTCGTTGAGAGATGCAAGCATTTTCCCCTGAGCAAAACCCTACCTTTTTTTAGGCGAGAACCCAGACAATGCATTTCCCCCCCCAACAACACCTTTGTGGGGTTCCCACAAGGGAAACCGTTTAATCCCCATACCCCTGTTGATCTCAAAGAACTCCCGAAAAAGGTTGTCCCCAGCTCTTCCCTTTATCTGAGTGTTCTTTAAGCACAAATTCGTTTAGTCTTTCCAAGGGGGGCCAACCCGTCTCAAACTAAAATTCCCTTATTTCAAGGGGCGACTTTTTGGGGGGTGGTCGACCCACCGTAGTTGAACCCCCCTGAAACAGATTCCCCATTCGCAGGGCAATAAAATTTCCCAAAAAAATAAACTAATCTAGAATGAGATTGGAAAATGGTATAAAACCCTTTTCTGATGGGTTTAAAGGGGCCGCCACGGGGTTTGAATTAAAAAGGAACTGTCCCTATCAGTTGTCGGGAAGCCCTGCCCAGAACCCCGTTACCCTGGAAAAAAGAGTGTTGAGACATGGGAAATTTTTTCGGGGTATTTTCCCAAAAAGAACCCCAAAATTTTAAAAAACTCCTCCAAAAAACATTTGGGTTGTGGGGATAGGCCGGGCAGGCAAAGGGAAGGGGCCCTTGAGGAAAGATAACGGGCCCTCCCTTGGGTAAGTATGAATTTTCAGAAAAGGAAAGAAAGGTTTTGCCAATTTTAGGCGCCCCTCCAAAATCAAATATTCGACCCCCCGGATCAGACAAAAAACTCAAATTTAAACTTAAAGGGCAGGGCCCGGAAAAATAAAAAGGGCCCCCCCACCTTTTCCTATCCTTAACGCCATATACCCTTTTAAAGGGGATAAATGTTAATAAAACCCGAAATTCCCTTCCCTTTTTAAGATGGTCTCTTTTTAGAAAAAAAAATAATTTACAGGGGCCGGGGCTTAAAAGGGCATTAGCA